>SZYD01001097.1:0-103880 GCA_009363875.1 Mikania micrantha | reverse complement strand
GCGAGATACTTGACCCTGTCATTCGCCAGTGATCATGTATCGAGTCATTCTACTGATGACGTGTTGACCCGAGTCACTGCCTCTTAGGCTCAAGGGTATATTCAATGTGGATGATGCATAGTCAGGGGATTCCTCCTTGGGATGCTCCTAGGGATCCTCGTCAGGGTTCCCATCTTGATCCTCCGCAGAATCCCCCTTAGGATCCTCATGAGGATCTTACTCTGGATCTTCATCAGAATCCTCCTAAGGATCATCCGTCACACACCCCTCAGAGGGAAAGGGGGTGATGGTTAGGTGACTCGACGGCCACCGATAGGGGTGATGCCAGTAGTGCAGGAACGATCAATTCTTTCGCCTCACGTGTGAGCATGGGTGGTGATGATGATGATACAATGTCTAAAATATGCATAATAAGTATGTGTTAAAGATCATCTATGCAAGTAATAATAATATTAAGCAATGTGTGGTGTGTGAAGACTAATGGTTATAGACTAAGTTCGCTAATGCAAACCTAATTCATAGTAACCAAGGGCTCTGATAGCAATCTATTGCACACCGGGATTTCTGTCCCTCGAGGGCGCGACCACGATTGGTGCATCTGATCTGATCGGGCAGGATCGCATCTCCGGTCACACTTGAGAGACCATCATGTTCGTTTACATGCGTACATCCAATTCATTTGGATAACATATTTTTTGTAAAATTAGAGTGTGGAAATTTGAGTAAAAATGTTTCACGAATTACAAAAAATAAGTGTGGAAGCATTTTAGTAGTTAAACATTACACATCAAAACCAAATAAATAAACTGTTTTAAATTGTCACGACCCAGAGTAGATGAATGAGACCTCGTCCTAGCATCCTTTTCCTTAGTGCATACTTTGGTTACATGAGAAGAACATGCGAGCAATGTCAACACAATGGTTGGTGAGAGTACAAGTTTTTATAACAGTAGTAAAAAGTTAAAAGTTTGTAGTAAGTGTTGTAAGACTACAGATCATTACAATGCAATATCCATTTATAGCTAGTGAATATATTTTATACCATATGTGGGTTCGAAACTGAAGTTGGCTACATGCCTCCCGCCATGTCCATCACAAGACAATGGAAAAGTGTCTGGTCAATTATGCATTCGTTCCGACCTCCAGTCGGGCTGGCCTCCCAGGTGTGACAGATGGCTTGTCAGTCCCAATTAGTACTATCCAGAATAATACCACGTTGTGCGCTCCACGTTATTAACGCCCGATGTTGTTTATGAGGACTTTGACGTGATGTGTGTCATACATATATATAAGCGATAATAGCATGTAAATATGTATCATAAAATGTTTTTTGTATCAAAATGTTTGTATGCATGTTTTTATCCCCCAAGGGAAAATCATGTAATGATTATTATTATAATGAATTGCTTCAGTTGCTTAATACAAATATTTGTGTAAGCTATGATAGACCAAACATATGCTAGCTATATAAACCTACACAAGTAATTGAGAAAAATGAGTTACGAGTTATGTAACCTAAGTGAATAAGTTAACTTATAATGTATTTTAGATCATCTAAAAGAAGCAAAAGAAATAAGTGAAAGCATAATCGACAAACAATGCTCTCACCGAAAGTTATGGTAAGCCAAGAATACACCGTAATTGTAAAATGAACCACATAATAAGTACACCCCTATGATGAATACTTGAAGTGTTTAGAAAAATCAAGTAAAATCGTGAACATGGGCGAAAACAACGCGCAAAACAGAGTTCGTATGAGGTGGGAATCGCAAAAACAAGTTCGAAATTATACCGCATGAAAAGAACACGTGCTATGGCCTTGTGCCATGTGTCCCAGGCCTTTGCCACATGTTACCAAGGCTGCCACATGTCCTAGAGTCTACCCCATGTCCTGGCGAGGTGTCGACACCTCATTGTCTTAATTTGCGTGCCAATTCCCATAAATAGATTGTTAGTTAATTCCGGATAAGTTTAAGTATTTATTTTGTGTTCATTTAAAGTTTTTATGTCGATAATGATTTCGCTTGTGTCTAGGAGAGTTTGTTTGGTCTTTTGGTCTTTAAATAGATAGAAAAATTATGTTTTTGATGTACTCTCATTTTATTCAATTAATAAGAAAAGTGTCATGGGTGTTCCACAAGTTCCTAGTGTTATCAGACTTTTTACTTACAATCTGGTATCAGAGCCTGGTGTCGAGCTCGAAGAAGAAGAAGAAAAGACAATCGCTAATCCATGGCCGAGAATCAAGGATCGACCGCTACTGGGAATAAGAATGACGCCATCATAGTCCCCGTAAGGGATGGCGGCTCCATCACCTATCAATGTCCTCTACTGTTTGCAACAAATTATACGTCGTGGGCCATTAAGATGGGATCGTTCATGGATGCCCAAGGAATTTGGGATGGCATCGAACCACCCACTGGAGTTGAAGTGGATGTCAAAATCCGGAAGAAGGCAAGGGCCTTCATCTTTCAGGCGATGCTTGAAGAGATTCTGTTGCAAGTAGCTGGGCATAGGGACGCGAAGGATGTATGGGATGCACTCAAGGCGAGGTATCTTGGGGCGGATCGTGTTCAACAAGCCAGAATTCAGAATCTGAATCGGGAATTTGAATTGCTGAGCATGAAAGATGGGGACTCGATCGACGACTTTGCTGGGAAAGTTGGGGAAGTAATGTCCAAGTTTCGAACTCTTGGAATTGCAATGGAAGAAAAGACTAAAGTCAAGAAGCTACTGGGTCCTGCACCAGACAGATTCCTTCCAATGTTTGCGGCGATTGAACAATTCTTGGACTTGAACACTATGATGTTCGAAGAGCTAGTTGGACGCCTCAAGGCGTATGAGGAACGGGTTAAACCTGCTGCCACAACCTTGAACATGCCAGGAAAGTTGCTCCTAACAAAGGAAGAGTGGCAATAAAAACAAAGGGGAGAGTCAAAGCAAGGAGGTAGAGGCCGTGTATCAGGCCAGACTAACTTCACCAGACAAGGCCGTGGAAGAGGCAGATCCAACTACCGTGGAAGAAGAGGAAGAAGACCACCGAACGGAGATCGGGGAACAAACCGAAATCAACAGCAAACACAGCAAAACAGGCAGCAGAACAAAACTGAGCGAAGGTGCTATAATTGCGACATAATTGGTCACCTTGCATCAGACTGCTGGGCTCCGAAAAGACAGAATGAAGAAGCCAACTTGACAAAGGAAGACGATGAACCCACTTTACTAATGACGAAAACTTCACAAGAACAAGTCATGCTAAATGGAGAAAATGGATTCACAAACACGTATGCTGAAGATAAAAGTGATGGTGGAACATGGTATTTAGATAATGGGGCAAGCAATCATATGACCGGGGAACGAAGCTATTTCAGTGAGCTCGATGAAAAGTTGGTTGGAAAAGTAAAGTTCGGTGATGGCTCGGATGTGGAATAAAAGGCAAGGGATCCATTCTCTTCCAGTGCAAAAATGGGGAACAAAGGCTTGTGACAAATGTGTATTACATACCTGAGTTGTGTAATAACATACTAAGCCTAGGACAGTTTGATGAAACTGGATGTAAAATTCACATGTAAAATGGTCTTATGTGGCTGTACGATCAGCAGGGAGCCATTCTCATGAAGGTTAAGAAATCCCAGAATCATCTTTATAAGATCAAGCTTCAAGTAGCTCCACCAATTTGCTTACTCTCGAAACTGGATGATAAAGCATGGTTGTGGCACGCCCGGTTAGGCCACCTAAACTTTGAAGCCATGAGAAGAATGTCTAAGGAGGATCTCACAACAGGAGTGCCAAGGATTGAATAGAAATCCCAGTTGTGTGAAGCATGCTTGGTCGGAAAACAGAAGCAGTTCCCTTTTCCCCCCAAGCAAAGTTCCGAGCAAAAAAAGGCCCAGGAGTTGATCCATGCTGACCTTTGTGGGCCAATCTCACCGCCTATCCCGGCTGGGAACAAGTATTTCTTGCTATTGGTTGATGACTATAACAAGTTTATGTGGATTCAAATGCTGAAGACAAAAGACCAGGAACTCGAGGCTTTCAAAACATTCAAACAAGTAGTGGAACTGGAAAGCGGACTCAAGATAAAATCCCTAAGAACCGATAGAGGCGGGGAGTTCACCTCTACTGATTTTGAGTATGTATGTCATGCAGAAGGTATTAAAAGGTTCCTCACAGCCACGTACACACCTCAACAAAATGGCGTGGTCGAAAGGAGGAACAAACCGTACTTGGAACCACGAGATCGATGTTGAAAGCAATGAAGCTACCCCAATGGATGTGGGGGGATGGAGTGCGACACGTAGTGTACCTTCTGAACAGAACCCCAACCAAGTAGTAGATAAAAAGACCCCGTATGAAGCATTCAAAGGGTGGAAACCCAACCTTGAACACCTCAAGGTATTCGGGTGTCTGGCTCATGTAAAGATCCCCTCAGTGAAACTCACAAAGCTAACAGATAGGAGTGAACAAACGATTCATCTCGGAACCGAACCAGGGAGTAAATCCTACAAGTTATACAACCCAAGAAAAGGGAAGATAACTGTTAGTCAGGATGTTCGCTTCGAAGAAAAGAAATCATGGAACTGGTCAACACCAAGCAATGAACAAGAAGTAACAGAATTTTTGGTAGAAGAAGACGAGCAAAATGGCCAAGAACAGCAACCACAAACAGACACCACAATACATGCACCTGATATGAATGATACTCCAACAGCCCAACCAGAAGCCACCACACCACTTCCTGCCCAGTACAATAGTACCAGTCCAGCAAGATCCTCAAATCTCTACAATGAAAGCACCAGCAGTTCAATCTCAAGATCTTGTTATGATGATACTCCACCTCAAGGATTTAGAAATATGGAAGAGATACTTACAAGAACACAAATGCTCCAACAGATCCCATTCAAACCACCTAAGTATGATGAACCAGAAATGCTACTGCTAAATGAAGAGCCAGAAACGTTTGAAGATGCAAATAGTAAAGAAGAATGGAAATTAGCAATGAAAGAAGAGATCGATGCCATCGAACAAAACGGAACATGGAAGCTTGTCAGCCTACCAAAGGAACAGAAGCCAATAGGGTTAAGGTGTGTGTTCAAGGTGAAGAAAGATGCAAATGGAAGGATCACTCGATATAAGGCACGATTGGTGGCAAAAGGCTATGTTCAAAAAAAAGGGGTTCACTACACAGAAGCATTTGCACCAGTTCTCGCCTGGAAACAGTAAGAATAATATTAGCTCTCTCGGCTCGACTGGGATGGGAGGTTCACCACTTGGACGTAAAATATGCGTTCTTATATGGTGAAATATAAGAAGAAGTGTATGTAAGACATCCCGAGGGGTTTGTTAGAAGAGGAAAGGAACAAATGGTGTATAAATTACACAAAGCCTTGTATGGCTTACGACAAGCACCTCGGGCCTGGAATATAAGATTAGATAAAGTGCTAAAAGATCTGAGGTTTCATCGAAGCCCAAGAGAATATGCACTATATCGAAAGGAAGATTCGGTAGGAGTACTAATAGTTGGGGTGTATGTAGATGACTTGATAGTCACGGGATCGAGTACAAGAGAAATTGCAAACTTCAAGAATCAAATGAAAAGAAAGTTCAAAATGAGTGATTTGGGAATGCTCTCATATTATTTGGGAATGGAGGTGGTGCAGAGAATAGATGTTATAACAATCTGTCAAGAAGGATATGCAACCAAAGTGTTAAAGAATGCAAACATGTGGGAGTGTACTGCAGCGAAGTATCCAATGGAACCTGGCTTATAGCTCTCAAAAGACGACATTGGTGAATTGGTGGATCCTACAATGTATCGAAGCATCATTGGATGTCTTAGATATTTAACACATAACCGGCCAGACATAAACTTTGTTGTGGGAGTTACTAGCAGGTTTATGGAAGAACCAAAAGGTACACATATGCAGGCTGTTAAACATTTGTTAAGATACATTAAAGGAACATTGGGTTTTGGAATTAGATACACAAGAAATGGAAGTGATGAACTGGTTGGGTACAATGATAGCTGGCGTGCAAGTGACCTAGTACATGGAAAGAGTACAACAGGGATGATCTTTTATTATCGGGGTGGTCCAGTAGCATGGAGTAGTCAGAAGAAAAATTCAGTGGCTTTATCATCATGTGAGGCTGAATTTATGGCTGCAACAGCCATAGCATGTAAAGCCATTTGGTTAAAAGCTATAATCAAAGAATTAACTGGAAAGCAAACTGTGAAAATCAAGCTACTGGTAGATAATAAATCAGCAATCGAGTTGATGAAGAAACATGTTTTCCATGGTAGGAGTAAACACATTGATACAAAGTATCATTTTATCCGGGAGAGTGTTGAGAAGAATTTAGTCAGTGTGGAACACGTGAGTGGAGAAAAATATAAGGCTGATGTTTTAACAAAAGCTTTGCCGAGGATTAAGTTTCTTGAGATGAGGAGTATTTTGGGAGTTGAAGACCTGACTAAGACCAGAATCAAGGGGGTGATTGTTAGTTGATTCCAGATAAGTTTGAGTATTTGTTTTGTGTTTATTTAATGTTTTTGTGTTGATAATGATGTCGCTTATTTTTAGGAGATTTTGTTTGGGTTTTTGGTCTTTAAATAGCTAGACAAATTCTGTTTTTGATGTACTCTCAATTTTATTCAATTAATAAGAAAAGTGTCGTGGGTGTTCCACAAGTTCCTGGTGTTATCAGATTGTTTGCTTACATAGATGTCAAGCACTCGTTTCAACGTAATACCACTCGACTCTAGCTCTATTCAATCAAAAAATACACACACTTAACCACTAATTAGGTTGAACAAATAGGATGGATATTGTTAGAAAGTGCTCGGGAGTTGTCAGGTCGTATAAGAGACGCGTTGTTTGAGAAGCTATAGTAGAAGTTTTGCTTTAACAAATATGAGTTCTATGAGCCCTATTTAACAATTTTAAATGCTTTGGGCTGATGTGTATGTTATATTGGCCGGGATGTTTCCCGTTTATATCAATGTTAAGCCGGGATAATATTTTTCTATTATAAAAGAGGCAACCTGAATCTTTGTTTTGAAATAAGGTTTATTAAAAGACCTTTCAAGAGGTTTAAGTCTCATATACTAACAAAGACATGGTCCTAGTACACCGAAGGTGTGTAGTTATATGCTCCTTCGATGTAACAGGATAATGCTGAAATATAGGTCTGAGATAAAGACGTTATTTTGAGAAAAGAGTTTTTGCACTACGGTGCTGATTATAATTTTTTTTAAAAGAGATTTGAAAGCACCTTCTGGTGAATAAATTTTTGCACAATTACCTTATGGTAAAACAGAGTTATCTTCGGGTAAAAGAGCACCTTTGGGTGAATATAGTTACCTTCGGGTAAAAGAGCACCTTTGGGTGAACAAAGTTACCTTCGGGTTAAACAGAGCACCTTTGGTTAACATAGTTTTAAATGAACATTTTCGGTATAATATGATATATGTATATTGATGCATGTTTTTATGAATTGTTTTTGAAATATATGAACTGAAATAAAAAGATGTTTATTAAACTTAGAACTCACCAGCTTAAGCTGACATGTTTTAGCAAGCACATCAGGTAGAGTTGATGAAGCCTCAGCTAGTGGAGGCAAGAAATATGTGGTGTAAGTGACATTGGATGGATGTTGTCTACAAGTGTTGAGAATACTGGCATAGATATAGATTTTGTAAAATAAAAATACGGTTGTATAATAGATTGTAATCGGGTTTACTTATGTATAATATGTTTTATTTCAGCTGCGGCTTAATCATTGTGCTTATGAGTAAATCCGATGAAATAACATATCTCAGGAGTCGAGCGTTACAAGTTGGTACCAAAGCACTGGTTTAAGATATTTAGGTACTCAAGCGGTAACTAAACTTAAACTTGGACTCTGGGAGAACGTAGGAATGCCAGTCATAGCATCCACATGCCAGCCACAAAGGATACATCAAGCATATAACGAATGAAACTTTTGATGCATTTTTAATTGCTTAAAAATCAATAGCAATTAGCTACTGCAATTGAGGATGACATTTGCAAATAATGCTTATGTTTTATTCGTTATTTGTAAAAGTGTTGCAAGTTAAGGTTTAAGGTTGGATATTTAATATAAACATGATAAAATATAAATGGGAAGATGATGTCATAGTAAATAGCTAATTACATCCTAGGCTCTGTAGTTGATTATTTATTATACATTCATATTCTGAGATTACTACTTATCATGAAAATATTGAATTATCCTATACCTTAATTGTAGGATGGCTAATAAAGGACATGCTCTAGATGGAAATATTGGTCATGATACCGGTAGACCCCTAATTAGAAGAAGAAATACTTGATTAAATCCAAATTTGGAAGATGAAGTACACGTTGAAACGAATGAAAACTCTCATGAGAATCACGGAGCCAATGATCAAACAAATTAGATGGAAGCAAACTTTGCAAGAATACTTAAAGAGGCAACACCAGATTTTGTTGCAGAAATACGTCGACAAGAGAAGGATAGTAATGGTGATCACTCTAGCACTCATAACAATATGGGACTAGAGCCTAGTGTAGCTATGGGAAATGGAGCTACTCAAATTTTTTGTGCCACTAACTATTGTAAGACAAGAAGATAAAAAGAAAGGGTGCGACTACAAGATCTTCAAGAGTGGTAACCCTCCTTCATTTGATGGAAAGAAAGATGTAGTGACAGCACACCAGTGGCTGTGGGAGATGGAGTCAGTTCTTATGTTTAGTGAGTGCAATGACATCCAGAAAGTCAAGTTTGCAGCTCATTCCTTTGTGTCTGAACCTTTGTTTTGGTAGGAAACGATTTAGCAAGCGATGGGTGAGCATGCAGTTGAAGCACTAAGTTGGTAAAGTTTCAAGCGTTTAGTGTTATCAACATTTTGTCTAAAGTTTGTTGTAGATAAGATGGAGTACGATTTCATGAATCTAGAGGTCGGTACTATGACTCATCAAGAGTACATGACTAAGTTTAATGAGATGTCCACACTTATTCCTCACTTGGTAACACCAAAGGAATCCCGAATCAAGCGTTATATTCAAGGGTTTCCGTTGGAGGTAAGGAGATTAGTTAAAGGTTATTCAAAGAAGTGTACGTGCTAGGAGGGAGGCCCATGATAATTAAGAGGAAGTGGGGAGACTACCCTCAAGGTTATAAGAAAGATATCTGTTAGCATTCCAATAATTTGTAATATATGTGACCGAATGCATAGTGGGAACTATAGAATAGGGATGAATGCCTATTTCAGGTGTGGCAAGGAGGGGTATTATGCCTACAAATGCCCAACTGTGAAATGTTTTAATTGTGGAAAACAAGTACATCGGACAACATAATGCCCAAATAAGAAAATGGATATGGTTCCAAAACCAAAGGGGAAAGCTTTTACAATGATTGTTGGTGCAACAAAAGAAATCCCAGATGTCATGTCGAGTACGTTTATTATCAATAACATGAACGCTACTGTATTATTTGATTCTGGTTCCAATAGGAGTTTTATATCTATTAACATTTGTATACTGCTCAAAAAAGATCCTTAATAAGATATATACCTACTATAAGTTGAAACGACAATACTAAAGAAGGTAGTTATTTCTACCATTGTTAGGGGTTGTTTTATAGACCTTGATAGTCATAAAATACCCATTAGCCTTTACCCAATAAGTTTGGTCGGGTTTGATGTTGTGCTGGGCATGGATTAGCTAACAGAAAATGAAGCTGAAATACTTTGTAAAAAGAAGATGATTCAACTCCAAGTGCCAAATGGAAATCGGATTATTATCTTTCGAGATCATACGAGCTCTTTTATAAAGATCATTTCGATGCTGAAGGCCCAGAAGTGTATGCATAAAGGTTGCAAAGCCTATCTCACATACGTGGTTGATAACAAGGCTTAGACGAAAGAAGTAAAAGATATTCCGGTGGTATCCCAGTTCCCCGATGTGTTTCCTGACGAATTACTGGGTATGCCTCCAGAATGAGAAGTAGAGTTTCGAATTGATCTTTTACCAGGAACTGAACCATTTGCAAAGACACCTTATCGACTTGCACCCTCAGAGATGAAGGTGTTAATGTCGCAGCTACAAAATTGACCTATCACAATAACTATCAAATATCCTCTTCCTACAAGGAGCGAGTTGGTTCTCCAAAATTGACCTACGTTCGGTATATCATCAGCTGAAGGTGAGAGAAGAAGACATATCAAAGACTGCATTCTGAACAAGATACGGACTTTATGAGTTTTTGGTAGTGTCGTTTGGTTTTACTAATGCGCTAATAGCATTCATGGATATCATGAATACGGTATGTCGACTAATGTTTGACAGGTGAGTGATTGTGTTCATTGATGATATTTTGATATATTCCAAGAATGAACAAGACCACGCCAATCAGCTAAAAGAAGTTCTAGAGACGATGAGAAGAGAGAAGTTGTGTGCCAAATTCTCAAAATGCGCCTTTTGGTTAAGAGAAGTACAATTTCTTGATTATGTAATCAAATCTAATGGGATCCTGGTTGATCCAAGTAAGATCGAGTCTGTGAAAAAAATGGAATCTGTCAAAGACACCCATTGAAGTTCGTAGTTTTCTGGGTTTGGCAGGTTACTACTGGCGATTCAACCACGATTTCTCCAAAATTGCTTCTGCCATGACCAAGTTAACCAAGAAGAAAGTCAAGTTTGAATGGGTTCCTAAACAACAAGCTGCATTTGAAGAATTAAAGAGACAATTAACACAAGCCCCAGTTATATCATTACCTGATGGCACAGAAGACATGGTAATCTACTATGACGCGTCATATCAGGGTTTGGGTTGTGTTATGATGCAACAAGGCAAAGCTACTGCTTATGCGTCACGAAAATTAAAAACCCATGAAACAAATTACCCAACACACGACATGGAATTGGACGCAGTGGTGTTTGCACTAAATATTTGGAGGCACTATTTATATGGTGCCAAGTGCGTCATCTACACTGATTTACGTAAGAATTACTGGTGGCGAGGAATGAAATTCAACATGTTACAATATGTTAACTGATGTTTGACTTGTTTACAAGTGAAAGCTGAGCATCCGAAGCCTCATGACTATTTGCAGCCTCTGGAAGTTCCTGAATGGAAATGGGAACACATCACCATTGATTTCATCACAAAGCTACCACGTACAGCTAAACAACATGACTCCATATGGGTGATTGTGGGCCGACTGACGAATAGTGCTCACTTATTAGCAATACGTGAGATGTATTCGTCAGAAAAGCTATCAGAATTATTCGTGAAAGAAATTATTGCAAGCCATGGAGTACCAGTCTCGATTGTATCGGAGCGGGACACCAGATTTACTTCTGGATTCTTGTAGAAATTCCATGAACAGATGTGGACGAGTATTGTTTAAGCACGGCATAGCATCCGCAAAAGGATGGATAGACTGAAAGAACGATACAAACCTTAGAAGAGATGCTACATGCGTGTCTTATTGACTTTGGTGGTAATTTGGATGATCATTTACCCTTAGTCAAATTCTTTTATTATAATAGCTACCATGCTAACATTGGAATGCCATCATATGAAATGTTATAGGGAGACGATGTCGAACACCACTATGATGGGGTGAAGTTGGGCAAAAATACAATGGGAGCAAAAATGATGTAGACTATATGGCCATTAAGCTTGCTCAAATCAGAGCATGACTAAAAGCTACTCAAGATCGTCACAAGTCTTATGCAGAAAAAAGAAGAAGATCAATTGAATTCAACGTGGGGGATCCTGTGTTATTAAAAGTATCCCATGGAAAGGTCTAATTAGATCTAGAAAGCGAGAAAGTTAAGTCTGAGGTGTATCGAACCATTTAAGTTTTTGGCAAGGATCGGTAAGGTTGCATACCGATTGGAACTGCCAGACGAACTTAGTAGTATAACTGAAGTTTCATGTATCATATTTAAGAAAGTTCTACCAATGAAACGTCTCATGTTCCATATGAGGCAATTGAAGTTGATGAAAAACTTATTTATGTTGAGGAGCCCATCGCAATGATTGATCAGGGTGAAAAGAGACTCCGAAATAAGGTATTAAAATGGTCAAAGTGGAATTGAAGCATATGAATGGATCAGAAGAAACTTGGGAAACTAAAGAAGAAATGCGAAAGAATTACCCTCAATTATATTCCATGTGATAGGTTTCGGGGACGAAACCTTCATTAAGGGGGTAGAATTGCAAAGTTCGGTTTTCCCAAAACCATGTAATAATTATTGTTACAATGAAATGCTTCCAGTTGCTTAATACAAATACTTTGTGTATGCTATGGTGGACCAAACATATGCTAAGCTATAGAAACCGATACAATTAATTCAGAAAAATGAGTTATGAGTTATATAACCTAACTAAATAAATAAAAGTATAATGTATTTTAGATCATCTAAAACCAACAAAAGAAATAACTGAAAGCAGAATTGGCAAACAATGCTCTCGCTGAAAGTTATGGAAAGCCAAGAATACACCATAATTGTAAAATGACCCACATAATAAGCACACCCCCGTGATGAATACTTGAAATGTTTAGAAATATCATGGAAAATTGTGAACACGGGCTAAAACGGCGCGGAAAACGGAGTTCGTATGAAGTGGGAATCACGAAAACAAGTTAGGGATTCTACCGCTCAAAAAGTACACATGTCTGGGTGTATTGACACATGTCATGGCCTAGTGTCACGTGTCCTAGGCCTTTGCCA
This sequence comes from Mikania micrantha, assembly GCA_009363875.1. Taxonomy (NCBI): domain Eukaryota; kingdom Viridiplantae; phylum Streptophyta; class Magnoliopsida; order Asterales; family Asteraceae; genus Mikania; species Mikania micrantha. The sequence goes on along the minus strand of SZYD01001097.1, from coordinate 91,134 downwards.
CGTGTTCCCAAGGGCTGCCACGTGTCCTAGAGGCTGCCACATGTCCCGGTGAGGTGACGGCACCTCGTTGTCTCAATTTGCGTGCCAATTCATATAAATAAACGTCAAAAAATCGTTTCAACGTAATGCCACTCGACTCTAGTTCTACTCAACCAACAAATAAACACTCTTAACCACTAATTAGTTTGAACAAACAGTATGGACATTGTTTGAAAGTGCTTGGGAGTTATCAGATAGTATAAGAGACACATTGTTCAAGAAGCTATAGTAGAAGTTTTGATTTAACAAAGATGAGTTCTATGAGCCCTGTTTAACTGTTTCAAAATTTATTGGGCTGATTTATATGTTATATTGATCATGTTTTTATATGTATGACGTTATATTGATGCCAGGATGTTTCCCATTTATACCAATGTTAATCCGGGATAATGGCGAATTTTCTGTACATATTATTCTATTATAAAAGTGACAACCCGAATCTTTGTTTTGAAAAGAAGTTTATTAGAAGAGTTTTCAAGAGGTCTAAGTCTCAAATACTAATAAAGACATGGTCCTAGTATACCAAAGGTGTGTAGTCACATGCTCCTTCGATATAACATGATAATGCCAGCGTATATGTTTGAGATAAAGACGTTCTTTCGAAAAAGAGTTTTTGCTCTACGGTATTGATCACAAATTTTTTAAAAGAGATTTCAAAACCACCTTTGGGTGAATAAATTTTTGCATAATTACCTGTAAAAAAGCACCTTCGGGTGAACAGAGTTACGGTCCGGTAAAATAGAGGTACATTAGGGTAAAAGAGCACCTTTGGGTAAAAGATCACCTTCGGGTGAACAGAGTTACCATCGGATAAAACAAATTTACCTTCTGGTAAAACTAAGCACCTGTGGGTGAATAGAGTTTTAAATGCATGTTTTCGCTATGATATGATATATGTATATTGATGCGTGTTTTTATGAAATGTTTTTGAAATATATGAATTGAAATAAAAGGATTTTTATTAAATTAGAACTCACCAGCTTAAGAAGAGAAATTTTAGCATGCATATCAGGTAGAGTTGATGAAACCTCAGCTAGTGGAGGCGAGGAACAGGCGGCGTAAGTGACATTGGATGGATGTTGGCTACAGGTGTTGAGAATACTGGCATAGATGTAGATTTTGTAAAATATAAATATGGTTGTATAACAGATTTGTAATCTGGTTTACTTACGTATGATACGTTTTATTTTTGCTGCGATTGAGTTATCATTGTTTAATCATTGTGCTTATGAGTAAATCCGATGAAGTAACGTGCTTGGGAGACGAGCGTTACATACTTACCTTCATTTAGAAGGAACTTTATTAGTTCTTGTATTACCTTGTTGTTGATCAAAAATATTGATTTGATCTTGGTAGGCTTTTAACAGCTCTTCTTCCTAAATCCATGTGACTTCAAGATCAGCAAAGAGCTTCTCTCTACCTCTCATCATCTTTAGCTATTTGTTTTTGATTGTCTTTAGTTGAAGGGATGATTCCTTTTAGGGATAAGGATTGCTTGGAGCGAGAAGGCTGTGGTTTCTCAGTTGCAATGTCAACTAGATTTATTGAAGAAGAATGGGTTTGTATAGGGGAAGGAACTAAATTGTCATCATCATCTCTAACACCAATTTTCTTTATTTTGGTATTAGTGATGAGATTGGCTTATTGTCATCAGAGTTAGAGTCAGATTTAGGGTTTTGGGTTGGCGTTGGTTAGGTTTGAAAGGGGATGGTCTAAATTTCTTAGAAACACTTTTCTTTCTTCTTATGAAAAGAGTTTTACTTCAGGTTGAGGTTTGGGGGGATTTCAAAAATGTTTAGAAAAGTTTCATAAACATTTTTGGGAGAAAGAATAGGAGGGGATTCTTTAATTAGTGTAGGGGGTTTTGAGGTATGTACATGGGTAGGGTGTGTAAGGGAAGGTTGTACAGGTGTGGGAGAAGTATGTACATGGGAAGCCATTTGTATGGCTTTTATTGGAGTAGTTTGCACTGGTTTGGAAACCTTGGGGTTTAGGCAACCTGGTAACACTAGAGTTACTAGTTTCCACTTGGGAGGAGGCTTCTTTATTATTCTGTTGAAGATTAGCCTTGGCAGTTGCAATGAAGTTTTGGTCAAAGGCTTCCTTAAGAAGAACCTCTTTATTCTTTTGTTTAACAAGTTTAATCTTCTACTGTTCAGACTCATCTTTAGCCATTTTGGATTTCTGAACAGCAGACAAGAGCTTCTCACTCTCCCTAATTTTGGGTACATCATCCTGTTCTTTGAACCAAGGGGGATATGGAGCTATACCTGTGAGGGAGTGGAATTAGTTTTTCAACTGAATCACCTTAAGTTTGAGGCGTTTTCTTTTAGAGTCTATAGAGGTTTTGAGTGTTTCAATATCCATTTTATTAGAGTGAATAAAATCTTGAGAAAAATTATGGAAAAGAGTTTTTAGGCAGGTGGTAAGAAGTCTATTAAACATTTCTTGAAAAATATTTGGTATTAAGGTGGGGAATATTAGAGTGGGTGAAGTGTTTGGGGAACCTTCGAATGAAGGTGCCTGCATTGGGTTGGATTGGGTTTGTAGGGATTTCTCATTAAATACTTTTGTGACTAACTCTGTGAGTTTAACCACATTAGTATGAAGATTATTAAAGTTAGCTGTCAATTAACTTATTCTATTGTTTGATTCGTTAATAAACTTAATGATTTCATCTAAATCCCAGACAGTTTTTTTAGTTGTAACACGACTTGGGTCCACCTCAATGATGTCACGCACCCCTTTGTCTTTTTAATTTGGATTTATGGTCCCAGTCGTGTGGACTTCAATGTCCATTGCTATAGAGGGATTTTTATTGTCAAATCCATCCATGTGATGTTCATTTGGACTATCACATGGAGTGGATACCCCATCAATCTGGTCTGAGCATCTAGGTGGAATAGGTACCCTTACCTCATCCTCATCTCCTTGGTATGGAGATGGAACACTTTGGGCCATAGTTTTTTGTGGTTGCTTCTGTAATGTTGTGGTGAACGGGGAATCAGGGGACCCAAATAATGTGTCCCTTTTCTAGAGAACAGTGGTGAAATTATTAGGCTCAGGTTGTGGGGAAAGAGTAGAAGTGTCCCTAGGAGAGGGGACTTTGAGCTATGCATCAAGTGATACATCAATGGTTTGTGTAGTTTCCCTTTGGAATACAACGTCATCCTAATGAGAGGATTAATGAGTAGCTTGCCAGGTGTGAGGAATTGGGTCCACTTGAGAGGATGTTTCAAGTGACCCATGTTGTCCAGTGGGGACAACGACCTGTTCAGGGTCCTCGTATTGCTAAATAGTCTTTTTGGGTTTCTTATTTTTGGGGGTGGCTTGGAAGATGCTTTTCTTTTGGAGGGTACCTTTACAGGTGCGGAATTGGTGGTGGATGTTGGTTCATCTTGGACAGTTGTGTCCTCGGTGTCATTCAGGTCATTGCATCGGAACTTAACCTAGTAAAGGTCTGTTTGTCAATTGCCTTTATTGAGATAAGAGGGGAAATATGACAAACATCCAAAATTTGGCTGTGTAGACAAGCCATTACAAATCATGGAAATAACAAAAATTTTAGTGTCGTTTAATGGTGCACCAAATGATCAAAAATGATCTGAGATAGACACACCTTATTGAGGAAAGAGAAGAAGACATATTGAATGCATAAGGCATCCCTAAGTTACACAGGATTTTGAAAGGAATGAATCCTAGTCCGATGCCTTCATCCTAATTTATCGCAAGTGTTAATCTAAAATGAAAATTTTAGAGTGAATGCATCGAGCCAACCAAAATCCCGCATGTTGGAAAATAAGCATTGATGAGTTATAACCACATCTTGCCTTAGCCTTTTGTGTATAACCTTTGAATAAAACGACATTTGACCCTTAACCTCGGAGACAAACCCATAACCCTAGATCCTTACATTCTTCTCTTTGAGGTACTAACCAAGAAAGAATGTGAATAAGCCACTGAGCACAACCACATATCCTAACTCCGAAGGACAACCTTGGAGAGAAATAGCTCCTAACCCAAAAGGATATCATCAGAAGAGCTTTCTTTGAATAACATCAAAAGAGCTCCTTTAGAAGAATATCATAAACTCTTTTGGAAGTTGTATCAGAAGCTGTTTCTGTGAACAACATCGGATGCTCTCTATCTAAATACCCACAGATAAGATAACGCAGATCAAACACTGAACATAACAAGCGTAACACAACCTCGAAATATCAAAGAATGAAAAACGTTGGAAGAATTTAGTCTAGGTTTATGTTTATGTTGTTGTAATCTAATAATTCCAATGTTATGTATTTCTCTTTTATTCAGTGCTTGTATCTACTTATTCTGATGTTGATTTTCTGTTTCCGTCACTGTCATAGTGACGTCACCCTTTGAACTATTTTCGGGTATTTATTTCCCTACACTCTTTGATTATAATGAAGATGATAATTTTCATTCTCCGAAATCTCTTAACTGTGTGTTTTCTCTAAAAACCTTTTCCTTCTTTATCAAGAAATCACTTAATTTTAGGTCACTCTTTGTCACCTAACTCCATGGGAAACACCTCACTTTTGAGAGAGATATTTACCAGAAACAAAAATCAATAAATTCTTGAAAGATTAGTGATGATTATGGTGAGGATAACACTGCCTTTATAAGGAATGAATTTAACTCTAACTCCCATAATCAGAGTTATGATGAACATACAGACATCGCATCTGGCATCTCAACACTTCTTGCTAGGAATAATGACCCCATGTTGACTCCTAATAATCTTTGTTTCATCATGCATGGTCTTCACAATATCCTTAATGATGATATAGAGGAAATGGATATCCTGAACCATCTTGCTTTGCTAAGCATATAGACAAATAAGTTCTGTAAGAGAACATGCTGAAAATTCCTTGGAATTCGTGGGAAAACAAAGATTGGTCTGAATAAAACAAAGCTTCAATGCTATAAGTGACACAACTTTGGGCACTTCGCTAAGGAATGCAAGAATGCATATGCAAGTCACACCACTTCTTATGTGACTTTCCTTTCCTCTCTTTCATCTTCTTCTAACTCCTCTTCAAACTTCAATAAGCACAATCAACATCAGGCTACAACTCATATTGTATAGCCCTTTTCTCCATTGGCTACTCAATATATACAATCTACTAATGGCAGTTTGTATTAGCTAATGCCTGCTTCTCCTTCATATCATATTGTGACCCCTTATTTTCCTTAAATAATGAACCCAGGTCAATCACAACCTGCTACTCAATCGAGTCAACTAGCCTTATTTTCCCAAGGGTATGTAGATTGGAGCAGTGTGCCAGAGGATGGAGGTCATGCTCTCTTTGTCAATGATCCTTCCTTAGACTTTGCACTCATGGTTATTGATCAATCTGCTGATTTAGAATCATCTTTACAAGCTGATTCTCAACCTATTGAACCTCAATCTCATTGTATTCAGTCAGCTGATTTTCAATCTATTTCTTGTCAAGCTGCTAACTCTCAATCTGTTTTATATACTTAATCATCTTCAAGTGCTACTCAAGTTTCTTCTACTATTCTTAATAAACTGTGTTCTAAACCTTGTATAGAAGCATTTTCTAAAATCAAGAAGGCAAATTTTTGCTACAAGCTTAGACACTGAACTTGAATAACAGCAAATAAAGAATATCATAGATTTTGAGAAAATAATGAAGGACAAAAATAACCAGATTTCTCTTTTTAAAACTGAAAAATTAGATTTGCATGCTCAATTTGACTAGTAGCTGGAAGACAAGTATACAGTCTGCAAATTTGTGTTTTCTGAAACTAAAGTCAGCTATGACAAGTGGATTAAATCCTATAAAGGGTTTGAATTGCTTCTCAAGAAGCATGTTCACAACCAAGACAAATTCGGTGTTGGATATAATCAAATAAATCCCCCTGATGATTATACTCCAATTGACTCCAAGAAAGAAGCTACTCAAGCTGAAATCATTTCACCAACCTTTCAACCAGATGTTATCTCACATAACATCAACCAATCTCCTATTTTTTCACCAACTGGTATGGCTAAATTATAAACATTTTTGTTGAAACCTCTTCTTCCTTGAAACCAATGAGCTTCATCTGTGATTGTACCTCAAGTTCCTCCAAACCTACTTTTGATGTGTACATAGCACAACATTTGAGAATAACTAAAACACATTTATATTAAACTAGGATTACAAAGTGAAATCACAACCATAGTATTCAATAACTTAACGATGTAAACCTATCCCAAAGAATCATGAGTCATTCCATCTTGTAACTTTACAAGATATACAAAAATGACTCACATGTTGCTGTCAAAAGATATGCACAACCAAAAGTTGCTAGGTCAATTAAGCTGGCACACTAGCAAGTATCCTAAGCTCCTAAGCTTTAACATGTTCGTCACCTGAGAAATCATGTAAAAATAAAGTATACACATTGTTGGTGAGTTCATATAGTTTAGTATTGAAAATCATTGCAAAAGTTTTGTAAGTATAGTCTTGTCAAAACCTATCAGAGTCTCCACCTTAAACCTCACTATCGACATCATCCCATCAAGTCAAGACATCTTATATATGGGGCATACGTAGGGTGATGCCCAGCTGCCAGCCCACCACAGGCTTGATATGACACGGCTTTGCCTTTAATGGAAATTAAGAGTTTCACTCTGACCATTCTCCATAGCATTGTTTTTGTGTAACCCAAAGTATTGTATGTGTAATATTTCCATTTCTAATATCCATCAATTATGTTGATAGTTTTGAAAATTATTCTGATTATCAAACTCCAATTCATTAGCTTTTGAAAACCAAGTGAGTTCACAACTATGGGCACTGAAATATGAAGAAGTGGCTCCTAGAGTCATACTCTATGATTAACAGTACCCAACCCATAGAAGTAACTTGAGTGTAACGTTCAACAACGGTGCGTAGCAAGAATATTAGTCAGAGGACACATAGTCACATCCTAAGGAAATTCATAGTCATCCGAGGTCACTTGTTACAAAACATTGAGAGTTGAAAACAAAGGTCACTGAATGACTAGATGGGGTTGGCGCCATGTAAACGCTTGATAGCCATTCAGTCTGCCTTATGAAGTCCTTGTGAGTATTGAGTATTGATTCGTCCCATACCATGTGCACATGTACCTGCTTACCTATTGGATCCCATCCACGTATACCCCATCATGGGCATACCAACCACTTGTATGTGTATGAGTATGTATGAGAATGTGAGTATTGTATGAGCATTTTAAGTATTGTGTAAGTATTCTAAGTATTGTACGAATATTGTATGAGAAAGTATATGTATGAGTATGTATGTGAAAGCATAAGTTTGTATGTGTAAGAATAATCATTTCCAACTATATATGAAATCATTGTGAATAAGTAGAGCAATATGACAATAAGTTATTTAAGAAACATGAAAACATTTATATATAAAACATTGAACATGCTTCTCAGTTCCATAGTTTATAAACAAAATAGTTGAAAAGGGACAATGAACTCACCTTTGTGTTGTATGATCGAGTTGATTCAAGAATGCGCACGCTCGTTGGTTGTGGTTTGAGTGACTTCAACACCTGATTTCATTGATTATCGTTCTATATTGTAAGTATTTGTATTCATTTCATGTTGTGTTTAAGACTAAGTAATAAGCTAGGTGACCTATTCTAAGTTTTATGTCTTACTAGCTTTGTCTAAGAAATTCTTATTACATTACCCTCTTTGGACTCTTACCCGTAACTAAATAAATTGTCACACCCCGGGCCGGCGGGAACGGATCGGGTTTTCTCGTCGGGCGGAAGGTTCCCGGGGCGCGATATCTTGAATGATAATCGGAATGATCAGATTGTTTACATGGCACATGATGTATAATGAGAAATGCTAATCATGACATATAACATAGAATTACAAAGTTAAATTACACAGTACGTGTTCATAATTTAACTAAGTAAATCTAATCCAAAAAGAATCGTGTAGTTTCTATCTTGTAGCTGTACAAGATATGCAAAATAGATTCACGAATGCCATCAAAATGTATGCATCCAAAAGTAAGGTAGGTCTTCTAAAAGTCCTCTAGCTTAAACTTTGATGCTTGTTAACTAAACATGTCCGTCACCTGAGAAAACATGCATTTAAACAAAGTCAACACTGGGTTGGTGAGTTCATAAGTTTAGTAATTGAAAACCATTGAAATCTTGTCAATCATGTTCACAGCGTTTCACACAAGTTGTATTGTTAATTGAATCCCATGTTTTACACCATGTCCTCTCCATGATTGTATGTATAGATAATGCCTCATCCAGTCAAGCATGCTTATATATAGGGGCATACGAAAGGGTCAAGCCCAGACGCCACCCCACCACATGCTTAACTGCACTCAACACTACCTATAATACAACGATGGATACCCATTTCAATTCACCCCTGGTTCCACCTAGTCTCATCGCGTAGTCTCATATAGTCTCATATAGTCTCACATAGTCTCATCACATAGTCTCATCACATAGTCTCATATAGTCTCATTACATAGTCTCAAATATTCTCATTTAGTCTCATCACATAGTTTCATATAGTCTCATCACATAGTTTCATATAGTCTCATCACATAGTCTCATATAGTCTCATCACATAGTCTCATATAGTCTCATCACATAGTCTCATATAGTCTCATCACATAATCTCATATAGTCTCACATAGTCTCATCACATAGGCTCATATAGTTTCATCACATAGATTCATATAGACTCATATTGCATAAATTCCTATAGAAATCACTTCCTAATCACGTAGTCACAATCTCATGATCTCATATAGTCTCATTATAGTCTCATTCCCTAGTCTCATATAGTCTCATATAGTTTCATATGTTTCACTATAGTACAAGCATGATGTTATAAGGTCAAGTCTTATAATATGATGCTAGCATGTACGGGGAATGACATATTGGAATTAGGTTTTCCTGATGTCATCCTCGATATCACCAGTAATAGTCTCAACTGTTATCTCGATGTTGAGCGTTCTTACTAACTTAACGGAGTGTTATAAGAACTTGTCTTATACACTATGTTAGTAATGTGTGAATGATCTTGTTATCATGAAGTTACAATATCATGATTGTCATTCTAGTTATTTGTAATTGTTGTTGGTATGTTATCCCTTGGTTTCCCCGTTGTCCTATCGTGTAAGAACAATAAACAGTTGTAAGATATATTCTTAACAACTTGTATTGTTCTAGTGTATAAATGTGTCAGGAAGCTATAATGGTATGTATCTTCCTAACTATTTCAGGTATGATATAACGAAGCAAGCAAGCATGTAATGATAAACGATAATAAAGATAAACTATTATTATCTAAATCATAATATAAGCAATAAGTTAAAAGAACTTTTAATCAAATAAAAGTTTAGCACATTTCTCAGCCCCGAGCTTTGAAATCAGAAAAGATTAGAAAAGGGGCATATGAACTCACCTTGTAGTTGTAGAGTTGACTTAGCTTAAAAGAAAGAATATACGCGCTCTTGATTGTTCTTGTATTAGTTTTCACGATCCTGTATTGAATTCACATTGCATTTGAATTATAAGTATAGCGTGTAATTGTTTAGTGTGCGTGTATGCGTGTTAGTCCTAAAGTTGACTAACACTAGTGGTTTGCGGTCTTTATTCGGCCCTTGTTTTCATGGTTGTAAATTATGTTACCCCTTATCTTGTTCAAGTTGAGCTTGACCTTGCATGAGTATATTCTTGAATTCTTATAGTTTACAACTATTAACCTTGGATTCTTGTTTAAAGTTGATAACCTCTTATCACTTGCAAAAATCTTGAATAACTTGTTTCATAGTTAATAAATAAATATGATGCTAATTCTTGCGAAACTTAATGTTTTTAGATATTGCCCTTAATTAATCCAACATGTTACTTTAGTTTTCTTATCATGTGGGCCGAATAATATTCGAGTGGACCATATCTATAAAGGCCCAATTGAATTTAAAGATAGTCCTTTAGTGCGTGCTATTGGCCCGAGTAAATGTGTGTGGGCCGAGACCATGGGTCACGTAATGGCATTGGGCCGGACTTGTTTAACTGCAATTTGGGCCATAACATGTAGTTTCTATTGTGCCTAATACAATTCGTTGGACTCCAGAACTAAGGTTGGGCTGTAGCCATTGATGTTGGGCCGGACTAAACAAATGGGCTACAGAAATGAAACTGGGCCGACTAGAGGCTGTTGGGCCTGTTGGGTTTTCTTTGGCCGAGCATTAAACTACACAGGATGTGGGGGTGGGCCGAGAATAGTCATGTGAACCAAGAGTTTGTCTGGGCTGCTAGTCGAATAGATTAACTGATCCTATTGGGCCTGGACATTTGAGGTGGGCCGAATACACAAGAGGTTGGATCAGCTTCTTGGTCAGTTCAATAAATCAAAAATGATGCATCCATAGCAGCGAACCCTACAATCTAACCAGGAGGTTCGTGAGTCCAAGTGATGGTTCGGGAGGCACATAGGTTCGTTCATGGATGGGTCAACAGAAGGTTCGGTTGTTTCAGGGGAAGCATAGGTTCGTAGGGTTAACCATGCAAGAAGGTTCGGTGGTCATGGGATGGTTCGCTGCATGTTGTGTTGTTCACATGAGATAGGTTCGGCCAGCAAGGCTCGTCAGTCCTGATAGGTTCGAGGCTACCCACACCAGCAAGGGTTCGTGATGGCTACAGGAGAAGGTTCGGCGGGAACAGCCCCATGGTTCGTGGGGTACACAGATTCGGCACCTGATGTTCCCGTGAACCAGCCACCTTGTTTGAACTTCAACATCATCACCATTGAGCGGGATAGCTGGTAGGTTGTTCCATGATTATGTAGAGTGCTAGTAGGTTGACATGGTGTGCGGTTTAGGGTGTTTAGCCTATGAACCGATGGGGTATGTAGTTCGAACAAGAATAGTGAAAACCCTACTTTTCGTGGGTTTTATGGCATCATACCTCGATTTTGGCTGAGTAAATCTCTAGATCGGTTGTACTTCCTGGTAGAGCTTGATGAGAGCTACGCGTGGACACCAAGAACGCCCATTTTCGTTGAGAAATGACCGAGATATGGAGCTTGGAAGGTTGGAAATGGTGGTTTAATGGTGGTGGCCGGAAATAGGAAGTAGAGAGAGAAGGAGAAAGTGTAAAATGAGAAAATACTCTCATTTAGAGTATTTATATCACGTGTGGTGTCCGGGTCCGTTTCGGTTGCTCGGTTCGAAATTTTGTCGCGTATCCGGAAAATTACGCGTAATTTAATTGTAAATAATAAAAGAAAATTATTTAAATTAATTGATGAGTTTCAAAATTGTAAAATGTTATTTATTTTATTTTATTAATTTAATTCCGCTCGTGTCGTGTTTCCGTTTTCGTTTCGTCAGATCGCGTTACTTACGCGCGTCTTCGTACAGAGCGCTAACTGTACGAACACGATCGTATGTTTCACTTTCTGATTTGGTTTTCTAATTATCAGTCATCGTTCAGAACGTTAAACTCACAGACATGTTTGTGTGAATCGTCACCCACGCAAACACGCCGTCAGTTTATTATTCTAAAACGACACTGCAAATCTGATTTGAACTGTGTTTCCTTACTGTCGGACTCAACTGAACATCCTGTTAACACATTGTTTTCACATTGAATTGTCGGTCATCTGATTCCTGTCATCTATGGATATCAGATCGCAACCGATTTGTTATTGTAATTCGTTTGAACACTGTTGTTTCTCTTGAGTTGTTGTAATTACTGTAATTAAGTTTTCACTTAAACACATACAACTGTGGTTTGTTTTCTGAGCTATGTTATCATACGACTGTTTACGTACTGTATTTACACACAGTAAATGGTGAAAGTACACACACCGTACGGACTTGCCGGACGGTTTGGTACTAGTTGTCATATAAATTGGACTTCATATTAAAGAAACATATGATTATGATGTTTTTAAAAGAAATCTTATTAGTTTTACTCATAAAAAATCATTATGCATGGTTTATTAAAAAAAATCATTGTTTTTTATAAAATCCCTTTTTATTAGTTATTGATATCCTCTTTCAAGTATTTCTTGTTATCCTTTGTAAACCTTAAACACATGATAACATTTGGTGTGTTAGATCATACTTATGGTTATGTCATGAAAACACTAAGTTTTAACCATTTAAAATTGAGGGAACTCATAAGTAAACCCAAACCCGATTTGTTGCTATTGATCAACTTTGTTTATTCCTTGATTATGCCTATACTTGATCCTTTGACACTTAAACTCATTTAGATATGATGGCCAATTTTAGTATCGATGGTTGGAGTTGGTTAAAGGAGGTGTCGATACCAATAGTATCGACAAACACACACTTTGACACTCTTGGTCACCCATCGGTACTTAGCTTGCTTCTCCCATTCATTCGAGCTCTATATTAGATTAGTTTCAACTCAATTTATGTTATAAGTACTTGGACTACATAAATAAGTTAATATCGATGATTCCAGCTGCTGGGGTGAGGCATCGAGACTATTAGTATCGACAAAAGGTTGGATTTTTTCTCCAAGTCGCCCATCGATACTAGTAGTATCGACCATGGCTTAGGATCCACACCCTGCCCTTCGAACTTGATAATATCGACAAAATTTAAGTTCAATATCCCTAGACTTCGTCGAACTTAGAACATCGACGAATACTAGGGAACTTTGAGCCCATCGAGTCTAGTAAAATCGATGGAAGAGAGCTGTTTGTCCCAGGTCCATTGATACTATCCACTCTTGGGTTATCCTATGTCGATACTAATTTCCAGACCCTCTTCACCCCTTTTCAGCCTCCCAAACCTTATTCCAACCTAATCCAAGAAATTTAGTTCATTTTCCTGTCATATTTATGAAGTTTGATGGCTTTTAAACCGGTTTAAAGATCACATATTTCCGGGTGGGTGAAAACCCTAAAAACCGAAACCTTAAGTTCGATTTTACCTCAATTTTGTTTTTTCAAGATCAGATCTTCTGTACTTCCGTGTTCTAGATGTTGAGAAGATCGTTTTTACGCCAAGAACACCGAATTTGGTTGAGAAATGAGTAGGTTGAGTGTTGGTTTAGTATAGAGAGAGTGTAGTGAGATGAAGTTCTAAAAGTCTTAGAGAGAGTAATGGAGCTGGTAGTTGAGGGTATAAATGAGGTTATTTAGGGCTTTTATAGCCCGAAGCTTTACATGCGTGTCTGGGTTCGTTCGGGTTCGTTAGATGATATAAATTTTGTAAAAGTAGTTTTATTTACATCTTTTTAGGTGGTAATTCCTAATAAATATTTTAAATGTCTTTATTTATATTTAAAGTTATGAAATCGTTTATTTTAAATGTTTCGTTGAATCATATCGCCTTTGCGCGTATTTGTACAGATCATCATCCCTACGAACACAACGAAAACTTTACATTCCGATTTGATTTTCTAATTATAAGATATCATTCAGAATGTTAAACCCACAATTATATTCATGCGAATCGTCACCCACACGAATACTGTTAGTTTAATATTCACGAGCGCTATCTGTTATCGTTTTGAATGTAATCCTCACATACGTTTATATACAATAATACCTTATATAATATTGTCTCTGTTGTCCTTCACAATCTCTCATTATTAGTGAATTAGTATTGTGTTCGTTGTGTGTAGTATTTAAGTTATTGATCTATGTTGAGTTTCCATCGTTGTTTCTCTGAATTGGTTAGTACTGAATTCACACATAAGAGTTTACAAACAAATTCTGTACACTTATGTATAGTATAAATCCTACCTATATGATACTGGTTGTCACACAACAATTTATGAAAAATATGAATAAAAAACAGGGATAAACACTAAATAAACAATCCTTGTTCATTTTTTCGTGGTTTATCCCACCCAAGGATAGTCTTATTCAATTCTATCCGTGGTTACTACTCTCCATTGTTACATTCATAACACTTCGTGCTTTTACCTATTCATTGTTCTTTTATTCTGTTCTTTTATTTTTTACCCTTCCACACTTTTGACCTAATATAATCATCCGTTATTCTATTTATAACCTTCATTGTCTTATACTTCCATTCTTATCCTAAAAGCCTCGACGACTTTCGGGCTTTCTCTTACCTTTGTAACCATTAGTATTCTCTGAAATTTCTGCTCCCTTTAATGGCGTTCTCATCTCTTCAGCTCAAACTTGTCCATAATCTCATTGCATACCTAAGAAAATCCATAGATTATATTCATTACGATGAGATAATTGATATTCTTACAAACTCTTTTCTTCATACTACTCTCACCATAAATCCTTCCATCTTTATCTCAGCTATGAATCAATTATGAACTATTTCTCAGAAAAACACTATTGTTATCATCATTTCAGTTATCGTTGAACAACAAGTAACCATTTCCCCTACTCTCATTTCTTCAGTTATCACTGAACAACAAGTAATCACTTGGTGCATCATCAAAAGGCACAAAAATTTCTTATATTTCCTCATTTGTATTCAATAAAGGAAATTGACAAACAAACTTTTGCTAGGTTAAACACTGATGCAAATATTTTTGATGACACCGAGGGCACAACCATCCAAGTTGAACCCACATCCACCACTTCTGTACCTGAAAAGGTACCCTCCAAAAGAAAAGTTTCTACCAAGCCAAACCCTGAAAATAAGAAACCTAAAAGGAATATTTAGGGAGATGAGTACCCTGAACAAGTCGTTGTTCCTACAGGACAACAAAGGAGACTTGAAACATCATCTCAAGTGGACCAAATTTGCCGTACCATGCTAGCTCCTCATCAATCCTCTCAACAGGATGATGTTGTAATCATAACGGAAACCGCAATCACCAACTGGTATATCAATTAATGCTCACATTGAAGTTCTCTCTCCCAGGGACACTTATGCTTTTTCTATATAGCATGAACCGAATAACTTAATAATTGTTCTCCATGATATTGACGCATTATTTGGGTCCCCCGGTTCTCCTTTTACCAAAAAACATAGGAGCAAGTCCATCGAACCATGACCAAAGTGTTCAATCTCCACACCATGGAGATGAGGATGAGGTAAGGGTACATAGTCCACCAAGATACTCAAACCATATAGTTGGATCATCCACTCAGTGTGATAGTCTAAGTGACTATCTCATGGATGGATCAGGTAATAAGACTCCATCTATGGCAATGGCCAATGAAGTTCACAAAAAAAAGGCCAGGAATCCCGGGTACCAAGAAAAAAGGGTACATGAAAATATTGGGGTTGACTCAACTCATGTTTTAACTGACAAAGTTGTCAGGGATTCTGATGACATCACTAGGTTGATTGACGAATCAAACAATAAAATAAGTGATTTGACTATAAATCTTGACACATTTTACACTGAAGTAGCCAACTCACTGAGTTGGTTACAATAGTGTTAAATGAGAAAGGCCTGCAAACCAAATCCAACCCAATGTGCGCACATTCCTTTGAAGGTTCCCCAAACATTTCCACCACCTCCAAAATTCCAAACCTTAACATTATATATTTTCAAGAAGTGTTAAACCCACTTCTTACCACTTGACTAAACACCTTTTTTCAAAACATCTCCAATGATTTTATTTATTCAAACTAAATTGTCACACAAACAAATCCCACTCGCGGTGTCAGACCGGTGGGTGTGACGTGGCCAAAATCACAGCTCTTAGTCATATAGAACGAATCTATATGAGTTTGAAAATACACTGTTTCAATAATACGAATCAAGTTGTTGTAATAAATAGTAGTGGAATAGTGTAAGTGTTAAGCAGCGGAAAGTAAAATGTCAAGACACTACATTGTTTTATAAGTACGTCATTATAAAAATGTTCAAATAAAAGTTAAGATGCATGCAAGACTCCTTCCTGAGATTCCTTAAGTGCAATCCTATGCCCTTAAGCGTGCTGAGTACCTGAGAAATGCATGCTATAGTGTGTCAACATAAAGTTGGTGAGTTCACAGGTTGAGTTCAAAAGTAAGTTAGCAGTTAAATCATACATGGTCTGTTTTATCAAAAGTTTACCAAGCACAAGACCTCATGTGTATGATCCATGTGTAAAAATGTTTTGCCAATGTTCGTCGGGTCCATGTCCCAAAATGTCTAATTCGGATGTATACTGAAATGCTAAAAGGTTGTCAGGTCCGAGACCTAGAGCGTAAGTATTGCGCCATTACCGAAACTAGATTGTTTGCTCCTGCCTCCGCCATGTCTACCGTAAAAACAATGGCATAGGTCGATATCACGCCCGTCGTGATCTATAGTCACAGTTGGTGTCGAGCGGGGCTTGTTAGACCCATAGTACTATTTGATAGAGCCTCGCTTACAAGTAACTAACGATATGACTGTGTGAGGACATTGTTTACGATATTGTCACTCTCAAATGTTAGTACAACATAACAATAATACATTAAAATGTGTTTTTCATAATGTTTGCCCAGTTGTGTTGACCCGGATGTTGGTCAAGAGTGTTTGCCCAACTTGTTGACCCAGTTGTTTGGTCAAAAATGTTTGTCCAGTTCGTTGACCCAGATGTTGGTCAAAAATGTGTGTCAAGTGTTTGAACGATACTTTGTCAAATGATTTGTACAAAATATTTGTTAGAACTGTTTATCCAAAAGTGTTTTTCATATGTGCTTGTCAAAAGGCTTGTTTAGATAGTTTGTCAATAGTGTTTGCATGTATTTCTCCCCCCGGTTTGAGTTCGCAAACAGTTAAGAGAAAATGGGGTCGTGAACTAACCTGAGTAAAGAATGCATAAGCTCCCAAATCTTCAGGCGAGTCGGTTACTGATTGCCTATATTACATAGTGTACGTAAGTTCGTGTTCGGGTTTATGCGCGTGTTCATGTCCGTGTTCGTGTCTGTGTCCTTGTTCATGTACGTGTTCGTGGTCGTGTTTTTATCTGTGTTCTTGTTTGTGCTCAACAACCCAAGGTTTTTATGTTTGTCCATGTTTGATCATGTTTGACTGTGTTTGACCGTGTTTAACCGTGTCAAAGTCAACAACCCGTTGGTAAACCATGTGTATGTTATAGTTCATATTATGTTCGTTATTATCCACGTAATCACGTAAGTCACGTTAATGGACAACTTACTATTTATAGTAAGTTTGCATTTTTAGTAAGTCTGCATAAAATCTGTTTTAATAATTCTAGCATGCTTGTTTAGCCTAAGTGAGCATGTTCACACATAGCACGTTGTTACAAGTCATCAAATGAACACAAAAGTTCATTTCGAGGGAATAAAGTTACTAAGTATAGAAATTTTCCATATTTATCATGTTTTGAACCAATCAAACAAACCAACACTTATATAAAATCATAATGTGACATTAACAATCATATTTCAGCTACTAGCATGTTCCTATATCGTTTCGTACATAAATCCCCAAATAAAGTTACTATTTTTAGTAAGTTACCATGCTTATCATGTTTAATCACGAACATCATGCCTATACAATCACATTATCACAATAAAGTACTTGAAATCATTTATCATCACCAAAACATGCTCAATAGCTCCAATTTATACAAATCGCCAAATTAAAGTTTCCTTATTTAGAAATATATGACCAAATCATCAATTTCGTCAAGTTTACCAAGACTAATGCATCAATAAGCTCAACATCAACGTGTCATACTAAATTTAACCAATTCTAATGCCACGTATGAAATAATAATATAAAATATTATTAAATTGAAGGAATTGTTGACATGGAACTTATGAGGTGTCACGTCATCCCCTTGTTAAAAAGAATTTCGTCCCGAAATTCAGTTCGTCCTATAGAATAGGTTTGAGTGTCCGAGTCATCTCCATTTTTCCCAATGGAGCCGTTATTATGTTCAAGTCTTTTAGTTCATCCTATTGAATTTCATCCCGAAATTCAGTTTGTCCTATAGAATAACTTTTGTGGATCTATACGCTGACCGCTCCTTCGAAAGGAGATATGTGTTCGTAAGTTCAAATCGTTTCTAGAGATGATACAAGTGTCTCATATGTTAGACACTGCTCTAGGCTTGATCATGTGATACGTTTGATATGTGCTAATATGTTCGTTCGATAAGTGTGGTTCGTAGACCATGGGCGGACTCATCGTTTGATTCCAAGGTCTTTTATGTCGTGGGTTTAACCTTCCCGTTTCTTGGATTATGTCCTACCTCTCCAAGGTATGAGCTTGAGAAAAACTTTATCCTATATTGAGGATGCCAAAGCTTGAGTCCGTTGTTGGCGTGGTTCAGTTGTTAGTCATGCGCTGTCGTCATGCGGTCGTCTCATGTGCACGACCTCTCCTTTATTTCGGGTTTGAGTTTGAAACCACTGGTTTGGCTTTCGCCCGTCTCTGCCCAGTGAACGGATTAACAGCACCTGTATCTATCTCGTGCTTCAATTGGTGAAGATTTCATCCTCATCATATCTCTTATGGGTTATATTGAGTGTCTGGATTTCTCTGTTAGTATGTGGGTGTTACACTGTGTTCATACCCGGTCTTGTTCCCAATGTTTTATAAAAGGACATCCGAATGTGTGTCGTAAATCGACTGGTATTTTGGGAACGAATGATGTTGGCACTCTGTGTTAGTATGGGTTCTTTTGATAAGAAGAAAATATGCGGATTTCGATACCCATGTTCAACCTTCAGACAAACTCTACCTTAGAGGGTCCATGTTATGTCTCCCTAGGTGCGGAGATGGAGAGTTCATGTAATATGATCATCTTGAGAGATAAACAACTTGGTAAATAAGTACACAAGTTTCGTAGTTTCAGTGTCAAGTGTCACACCCCCAAATTCGCATGTGTGCGGTCAGTCCACATGGGTGTGACGTGGCCAGAATCATAGCTCATGGGCATATAGAACGACTGTATATGCTTTTGAAAAGTAAGTTTGATAACATGGTATTAACCCAATTGGTTAAATAAGATTGCAGCGAAATGTTAAAATACATAAGCAGCGGAATATAAATGTTAATGCAGCGGAAAAGCAAAGCTGTTAGACACCACAATGTTTAATACATAACATAGAGTGATTAAAATTGTTTGCTCAAAACGACTCGACATTAATGCATGCAATTCCTGTGCTCGTGTCCTTAAGTGCATCCTTATTCAATTCAAGTTAGCTAATTACCTGAGAATACATGTTTACGAAAAAATGTCAACACATAGGTTGGTGAGTTCACAGGTTTTGATATACACAAATAATAAGTAAAATGTTTGTCACGTGTCTTGCTGTTTATCATATGTTAGTCCCGAGCCCTAGGCTCCAAGTGTCAGTTGCGTCTCTACCGAACTAGACTTGTTAACTCTTGCCTCTGCCATGTCTCATAGTAACAATGGCGCGATGGGTCGAGATTACACGCGTCCCGACCTCCAGTTAGTATTGGCGCCGCATGGGGTTCGTCACGCCTAATAGATCTATCTATACTCACCTCGTTGTTTGTACCTTAACGGTAAGACTGTGCGAGGGCTTTGTTATGATACAATTCTTAATGTTTGTCCAATAAACCAGCATAAACAAATGTTTGTACAAGTAATAATGTTTGACTCGATTTAACAAGTATTCTCCCCCTATTTTGAAAATTTGCAAAAGAGTTAAAGAGGGTCGTAAACTCACCTTATTGATTGTTGGGAATTGCGTAAGCTCCGGGTTTCTTCGGCACGTCGGTCACCGGCTACCTATATTGTATAGCTTACGTGAGTTCGTGTATGTGACCGTGTTTCGTGTTCGTGCTCGTGTTTGTGCTTAACAACCCTCGGTTGTTATGTTTGTCCATGTCGGTCCACGTTGACCGTGTTTGTCCGTGTTAGATTGTGTTTGACCGTGTCAATTCAACGACCCGTTGATGAACCATGTGTCAGTTATATCTCGTTAAACAATCTTGATAGTGCACTTGGTGTGCGCAACACACAATTCACGTTTGTGGACAACTTACTATTTATAGTAAGTTTCTATTTTTTGAAAGTCCACACCAAGTTACATTTTAACGTTTCTAGCATGCGTATTATTCCTAAGTGATCATGCTGACACTTAGCACATCGTTACATATGATCAAACAAATATACAACTCATTTTTAGTCATGAAAGTTTCCTAAAATGGAAAGTTTCCAGTTTGACATGTTTAACAACAAAAGTCACAAAACTTATTACACAATAGTCATATTGTATCATTCTAAGTTAATGCATTACTTTACCTAAGTTAATGCATAATATTTGTTAATAATTTCATTATTAACAATAAAACATCATTTTACCAAATAAAGTTTCCATAAATGGCAACTTTTCATTCCAAGCATTACTTTAACTAAGTTAATGCATAATACTTGTTAATAATTTCATTATTAACAATAAAACATCATTTTAACTACATATTTTACCAAAATCATCATTCATCAGGAGTTTGCAATAACAAAGTTACTAAAAATAGTAACTATACTATAACTCACATCAAATGTCTAGATTAACATTTCCAATCCATTTTTATGCCAAATATCACCACAATATAACATAAATCATTATCTAATGTCACTTAGATGACCATATTACATCAAATAATCATTTTGCAACACCAAAGTTTCTATTAATGGCAAGAACTTTAAATAACCATTTTTGATCCTTAGCATCCTAATAAATCTTGCAAAAATACTCAATCGTCATCAATAATCACTTCTAAATACCCAAAATCATCTAAAACACTTTAGATCATACATGCATGCAAGTAAAAATAAGTCTTTCAAGTGTCCATAACCCGAATCGCATTATTATCAATAAAACTCATCATAGATCTTCATAGAAAATCAAAATCAATAGCAAGATCATCAAAACCAGATACAAATCATCAAAATTTCCTGCATGTGGGTTTTGTGCCTTGCATGTGGGTTTTATGGTGTGTAGTGTGCATAGAAGCCATGAAAACTACATTCAAAAGCTTCCAAAGATTGAGATGATGAACCAACCTTCTTTTCAAGCTCCTGGGCTGCAAGGTTTTGCAGTAACAAGATGGTTATGGTGATCTTCAAGCTCTAACAAGTCACTCCCCAAGATTTTCTGTGGATGTCAAGCTTCAACCTTCAAGTTTTGAGCTTCAAGAGGTCCTTCAATGGCTTCTAAGAGGCTATTCAATGTGTTTTGCAAAAGATAAGGTCAGGAGGTGGAGTGTAGAGCCAAAGGTAATGAGTAAAAAGAGTAGGGTGGTATTGACTGTCTTGGTTTTATAAAGATTTGGCGTCTGGATGTTGTCGCGTACCGCCAAGAGGGTCCCTAAAGGGCTTGGCGTACCGTAATGAATTTCGGGATTCAAATTCCCCCACCCATCCTTCGCGTACCGCCGAGACCCACTCCGGGGTCCTTGGCGTACCGCGAAGGATCCCGGTTGAGCCCATTTTGATCAATTTCGATGGTTTGGCTCGTTTTCGACGTTTTCTCTATTATGGAACATTGTTTGGTATTATTTGAACTATATGGTTCAATGTTTGAGAGTTTCGTGATGTTACTAGTGTTTAGTTACACGATTCGTTAAGCGTTCACCAATGTTCGTATTTCGTTAGACACGTGTGTGTTTGTTGCGATAATTCATCGAATTATCTTGTTTGCCTTAGTGTTCGTACTGTCGTGCCATGTGTCACACTAAATTAAACTAATTCTAGTGCCACGTATGAAATTATCAATTAAACAAATATTTAGTTAAAATAGAAGCTGACCTGGAAATTACGAGGTGTCACAGCGTCCCCCTGTTAGATAGAATTTCGTCCTGAAATTCAGCTTTTGTTGTCAATGTTTGTCGGTTCAGCGAATAGGTATGGGTATTTCTTTTTCATTTGATCTTCACGCTCCCACGTGAACTCCGGTCCGCGTCGCGAATTCCACCGTACTTTCATAATCGGTATCTTGCTATGCTTAAGCTTCTTGATTTCCCTGTCCATAATCTCCACTGGTTCCTCAACGAAGTGTAATTGCTCGTCAATTTGAATCTCCTCAAGAGGAATTGCAAGTGTTTCATTAGACAGGCACTTCTTGAGGTTTGATACGTGAAACATATTGTGTACACTGCTTAACTCATTCGGCAAGTTCAGTTCATAGGCCACGGGGCCTATTCGTTTGGTGATCTCAAAAGGTCCGATGTAACGAGGATTCAATTTCCCTCGTTTGACAAATCGTATAACTCCCTTCCAGGGCGAGACTTTGAGTAACACTCTGTCTCCCACCTGAAACTTCAAAGGCTTACGCCTTTTGTCAGCATAGCTTTTCTGTCTGTCCTGAGTTGCTGCCATTCGCTTGCGTATCTGCACGATCTTCTCAGTCGTCTCGTGCATAAGTTCAGGACCAGTTAGTTGACTTTCGCCGAGCATGTATGCTCGTGTGGTAGCTGTTGTTGTACGAGAACTCAGCTAACGGCGGAGGAGTCTCCCAGCTACTGCCAAAGTCGATGACACACGCCCAAAGCATGTCTTCCAATGTATGTATAGTTCTCTCGCTCTGCCCATCAGTCTATGGGTGGTAAGCGGTACTCATGTCCAATCTCGAGCCCAATGCCTTGTGCAGGGAATTCCAGAAATGCGACGTGAATTGACTGTCACGGTCATAGATGATCGAGATCGGTACTCCATGTCGAGTAACCACTTCCTTTAGATAATCCGAGTCAGTTTATCCAAGATGGTATCGCAACCACTTGTCGTCTTAGGCAACTTAGTTATGAAGTCTATGGAAATTTGCTCCCATTTCCACATTGTTATCTCAAGTTTCTGTAGTAGACCTGATGGGTTCTAGTACTCAACCTTGACTTTTGAGCGCGTTAGACACTTACTTACGTAGTTACGATTTCTACTTTCATGTTCGGTCACCAGTAAGTCGTCTTCAGATCATGGTACATTTTTCAAAGCCCGGGTGTATAGAATACAGCCTCTTGTGAGCTTCATCCATCACTTCGTCTCTCAGTCCTCCGTGGTGTGGAATCCAGATCCGATCCATGAAGTAGTACGCCCCGTCAATCTTTGCCTCTAATTGTTTATCCATGCCGTGCAAGGATTCTTGAGTGAGGTTCTCGACCTTCAAACCTTCCGGTTGAGCATTCTGGATCTGTTGTGGCAGCTCAGAATGAATTGTGTTGTAGTGCACTTTCCGGCTTAACGCGTCGGCCACTACATTCGCCTTGCAATGATGATACCTGATGGCAAAATCATAGTCGCCAATGAGTTCAACCCATCTTTGTTGTCTCATGTTTAACTCTTTTTGATTGAAGATGTGTTGTAGGCTCTTATGATCGGTAAAGATTGTGCACTTCGTGCCGTATAAGTAGTGTCATCAAATCTTCAGGCCAAACACCACGGCTCCCAACTCTAGGTCATGAGTTGTATAGTTCTTCTCGTGCACCTTCAATTGTCGTGATGCGTATGCTATGACCTTCTCGCGTTGCATCAGCACACAACCGAGTCCTTGTTTTGAAGCGTCACAGTACACCACGAAGTCGTCACATCCTTTTGGTAGGGATAGGATTGTTGCAGTGCATAATTTATGCTTCAATAGATTGAAGGTAGACTCCTGTTTTTCCCCCAATTAAACTTCTTGTCCTTGTGGGTAAGGGATGTCAGTGACTGAGAAATTTTCTAGAACCCCTCGATAAATCGTCTGTAGTATCCCGCCAATCCTAGGAATTGCCACACCTCGGTAGGAGTCTTCGGTGCTTTCCAGTTCTTGATGTCTTCGATTTTGGCTAGGTCTACGTGTATTCCCTTCTCATTAACTATGTGTCCAAGAAATGGGACTACGCGAATCCAAAAGTCACATTTGGAAAGCTTCGCGTATATTTGCTCGTTCTTCAGTAATTCAAAGACAAGCCTTAGGTGTTCGGCATGTTCCTCCTGATTCTTGGAGTAGATCAGGATATCGTCAATGAAGACTATCACGAATTTATCAAGGTACGGCTTGCTCACGCGATTCATGAGGTCCAGGAATACGGCCGGTGCATTGGTCAGTCCGAAGGGCATGACCAAAAATTCTTAGCGTCCATATCAGTTCTTGAAGGCAGTCTTAGGAATATCCTCCTCCTTTATCCTCAGTTGGTGGTAGCCCGATCTTAAATCGATCTTCGAATAGTGGCTTGACCCTTGCAATTGGTCAAACAGATCGTCTATTCGTGGTAACGGGTATCGATTCTTGATCGTTACCTTGATACACATACATAACGACCCGTCTTTCTTTATCACAAATAAGACTGGTAATCCCCAGGGTGAGAAGCTCCGTCGGATGAATCCTTTGTCTAACAGCTCCTGCAACTGATTAGACAATTCTTGCATTTCTGTCGGTGCTAGTTGGTATGGAGCTTTGGCGATCGGTGCAACTCCTGGTATGAGGTCTATCTGGAACTCGATTTTTCGTTTTGGTGGTACTCCAGGTAAATCCTCGAGAAATACTTCAGGAAAGTCGTGGACTACAGCGATGTCCTCGATCTTCCTTTCTTTCTTCGGCTGCTCAGTGATGAGGGCAAGTAT
Source organism: Mikania micrantha (assembly GCA_009363875.1). Classification (NCBI taxonomy): domain Eukaryota; kingdom Viridiplantae; phylum Streptophyta; class Magnoliopsida; order Asterales; family Asteraceae; genus Mikania; species Mikania micrantha. The sequence continues at coordinate 66,587 of SZYD01001097.1, read as the reverse complement.
GGCGGTGTATCCCTTCTGCAAATACTTGTTTGCCTTCATGCAGGACATGATGTTTAGCGGTATCCCCCGCCGTTCTCCCTGAATCGAGATCTATTCTCCACTTGGCAACATAACTCGTGCGATCTTCTCGTTGCACACGATCTCGGCTTGGTTTGCGGATAGCCAGTCCATTCCAACGACCACATCGAATCTCCCGATAGTTACCCGCATCAAGTCGATTTCGAGTTCGTGATCCGCCAACACTATGACGCATCCTCGAAAGACGTGTTGTGTCTCTATCAATTTTCCGTCGGCTAACTCTACGGTATACTTATAGTCTAGTGGTGTTGGGGTAATATCAAGTAATTTGCTAAATTCACTAGATATGAAACTCCTATTGGCACCGGTATCAAATAATATGCTTGCATAGACATTATTTAAAAGAAACATATCGGTAACGATGTTCGGGTAATCCTTGGCTTCCCCTGAGCCAATGACAAATGCACGACCCTTGGCTGCACCTCCTCCTACCTTCGTCAATTGCGGGCAATCCCTCCGCATATGCCCCGGTTTCCCACATTCATAACACCCCTTGAGAGTGTTCTGGTTGTTGTATTTTTGGTTGGGGTTGTTGTTGTGGTTGTTGGGCAACTTGGTTCTGCAATCTCTGGCCATATGGCCATGTTGTCCGTACTTCAGGAAACAGTACCTCTCGCATTCCAAAAGTGGTGATATGAACACTGGCTGCACAGAGGGTATTTCCCCTCATACGCACCTTTCCCTTTGCCATCGGGTTTGGTTGCAGTAAAAGCTCTAGCAGGTGCTGATCTCTGTTGTGGTTGATGTGAGGAATGAGACTGGTGGTGACTGGGCTCACACTTGCGTTTATTTTGTCTTGGGGCTTCAGATGTTCACCCCTCTTGGGTAGTTTCCCTTGTGCTACCGCTTGATAGGTGACTTAGTGAGCCACACTGATGGTGGGTTGGATCAGTGTGGGGTCAGATGCTGTGACCATACTTTGAATCTGCTCGGGCAGCCCACTGATGAACTGCTCTATCTTTTTGTATTCGGGGGTCACCATCCCCGGGCATAGCTTGCACAGTTCATGGAACCGTGTGCAGTACTGCTCAATCTCTGAGCCCACCATTTTGTGCACCTAGAATTCTTCCTCCAGCTTCTTAATCTCGTTCCTTGGGCAGTACTCCTCTTGGAGTCTTCGGGTAAAGTCCTCCCATGTAATGGATTTGGCAACTTCCAGACCAAGTGTCTGGACATGAGTGTTCCACCAAGTGAGGGCCGAGCCCTCGAGTCTTCCGGTCGCAAATTTGACTCGATTTCCTCAGCGCAGTCGCACATTGAGAAGACTGATTCCGCCTTCTCAATCCAACAGAGCATCCCAGCGGCTCCTTCCGTCCCCTTGAACGTGTGTGGGTGACAGCTAAGAAAAGTCTTGAATGAACAACCTCTGTTTGTATTGCCTTGGGGTCCTGTTTTTCTATAGTCAATGTTGTGTGTTAGTGATCACGTTAACTATACTAAGGTAGTCGGGTTTATGTGAATGTTAGTACCATTGTTTGTTCCACTGGTTTCACTTTGCAGCCGACTCACCTCATATTCAGCGATCGCTTTGTTGACCCGCTGGTCAACCATCATCTTAATAGTTGCCGCGCCGATCTATCATTTGTGTGCTCGAGAGTGGGTTCCTCGTCTAGCCATTTGTTAGTTCAATATGAAATATATATCGTGTTAGCCGTCAATGGTGTTAGATGTCGAGTTAGAATGCAACACAATAAATTACACAAATGATAAAACCAAAATATCATTTCATTAGTAACATCTTTTGAGTACAATGATTTTCAAAACATACTGCTAGTCATCATAGTTCATATGATCACAACCCGCTCATTTACGCGTACAACATAAATCAAAATAACTGAAATAAAATAACAAACTACTCGGAGGCAATCGTAGAGTGAGAGTCTCCACTGGCAGCAGGTCCGTCATCCTGCTCCTCAAAAGGCTCCATCTCCGGGTCCTCCTCAGGATCCTCATCAAGATCCTCCGCATTGAACTACGGCTCGTCCTCAGGCTCAGATTCAACGATGAATTGCACCGCTCATGCGTTCATCATCACGTCACTAGCCTGGATCTGAGCGGTGTTCTCCTAAGAGACTATCTCGACCGCTCCTAATCAACCTCCGTGCTCCTGGACAACTGCAGTGATAGCCTCCTAACGCTCCTCCAACTGTCCAGTACGAGCATGTAACTCTGCGACCTCAACCGCCATCTCCTCCTGATGAAGTACAGAGTACTTGGTCACACCGGCCAAGACGTCGTGTACTCTAGCAGTGTAGGCGAGCTCATCCTGCAGGTAGTCCACCCATCCTTGAAGGTGTCAGTTCTCCTCGCGGAGAGCTCTGACCTCTCCGATCAGCTCGTAGACATGTCGGGCCTCGTGACCCGATCTGGAGACATGGGCTGCGAAAGCACGCTCCAGTGGCACTCCCAGTGCTAGTAACGAATGGCCACTAGATGGGTCACCAAGTAGTGCCAGAAGAGGCACCCGTTCCTCCTCTAGTACTGCTCGTCAGTCGAGCTTGTCAAGACTCCTCGAAGTCTACTGCGGATACAATGCCACGTATCCTATGGCGGTCCTCCTCTATCAGCTCGTACTCTGCGAGACGCTTGCCCGGGTTTCTTCTGTCATTGTTGTTGTTCACCATCCTGTAATCTCGATTTAATGAGTAACATATAACAATGATAATAAACATATTATTGTGCAATGTCTGAGTGTAGTGTCTAGTGTAGAGAAGTGGCAATAGTCTAAGTTTACTATATGCAAACCTAGTTTCCTATAACCAAGGCTCTGATACCAGTCTATCACACCCCCAAATTCCCACGTGTGGTGTTAGTCCACATGGGTGTGACGTGGCAAGAATCACAGCTCATGGCCATATAGAACGACTCTATATGCTTTTGAAAAGTAAGTTTGATAACATGGGGTTAACCCAACTAGTTATATAAGATTGCAGCAGAATGTTAAAATGCATACGCAGTGGAATATAAATGTTAATGCAGGGGAAAGGTAAAGCTGTTAGACACCACAGTATTTAATACATAACTTAGAGTGATTAAAATTGTTTGCTCAAAACGACACGACATTAATGCATGCAATTCCTATGCTCGTGTCCTTAAGTGCATCCTTATCCATGCAAGTTAGCTAATTACCTAAGAATACATGTTCACGAAAAAATGTCAACACATAGGTTGGTGAGTTCACATGTTTTGATATACATATATAATAAGTAAAATGTTTGTCACGTGTCATGCTATTTATCATATGTTAGTCCCGAGCCCTAGGCCCCAAGTGTCAATTGCGTCTCTACCGAACTAGACTTGTTAGCTCTTACCTCCGCCGTGTCTCGTAACAACAATGGCACGATGGGTCAAGATTACACACGTCCCGACCTCCAGTCAGTATTGGTGCCGCATGGGATTCTTCACACCCAATAAATCTTTCTAAACTCACCTCGTTGTTTGTACGTTAACGGTAAGACTGTGCGAGGGATTTATTACGATACAACACTTAATGTTTGTCCAATAAACCAGCATACACAAATGTTTATACAAGTAATAATGTTTGACTCGATTTAACAAGTATTCTCCCCCTATTTTTAAAATTTTCAAAAGAGTTAAAGAGGGGCCGTAAACTCACCTTAGGGATTGTTGGGAATTGCGTAAGCTCCGGGTTTCTTCTGCACGTCTGTCACCGGCTACCTATATCATATAGCTTACGTGAATTCGTGTATGTGACCGTGTTTCGTGTTCGTGCTCGTGTTGTGCTCAACAACCCTCGTTTGTTATGTTTGTCCATGTCGGTCCACATTGACCGTGTTTGTCGATGTTAGACTGTGTGTGACCGTGTTTGACCGTGTTTGATAGTGTCAAGTCAACGACCTGTTGGTGAACCGTGTGTCGGTTATATCTCGTGTAACAATTGTGATATCGCACATGATGCGTGCAACACACAATTCACGTTTATGGACATCTTACTATTTATAGTAAGTTTCCATTTTTAGAAAGTCCACAACAAGTTACATTTTAACGTTTCTAGCATGCGTATTGTTCCTAAGTGATCATGTTAACACTTAGCACATCGTTACATATGATCAAACAAACATACAAGTCGTTTTTAGTCATTAAAGTTTCCTAAAATGGAAAGTTTCTAGTTTTGACACGTTTAACAACAAAAGTCACATAATTTATTACACAATAGTCATATTGTATCATTCTAAGCTAGTTATCATGCATGATTCAAGTCTTGCATTCCTATTTCATGATTTTACCAAATAAAGTTTCCATAAATGGCAACTTTTCATTCCAAGCATTACTTTAACTAAGTTAATGAATAATACTTGTTAATAATTTCATTATTAACAACAAAACATCATTTTAACTACATATTTTACCAAAATCATCATTCATCAGGAGTTTGCAATAACAAAGTTACTAAAAATAGTAACTATACTATAACTCACATCAAATGTCTAGATTAAAATTTCCAATCCATTTTTATGCCAAATATCACCACAATATAACATAAATCATTATCTAATGTCACTTACATGACCATATTACATCAAATCATCATTTTGCAACACAAAAGTTTCTATTAATGGCAAGAACTTTAAATAACCCATTTTTTTATCATTAACATCCTAATGAATCTTGTAAATATACTCAATCGTCATCAATAATCACTTCTCAATACCCAAAATCATCTAAAATACTTTAGATCATACATGCATGCAAGTAAAAATAAGTCTTTCATGGGTTCAAAACCCTAATTGCATTATTATCAATAAAGCTCATCATAGATCTTCATAGATCATCAAAATCAATAGCAAGATCATCAAACCCAGATACAAATCATTAAAATTTCATGCATGTTGAGATTGAGTGTGTGCATGTGGGTTTTATGCCTTGCATCTGGGTTTTATGGTGTGTAGTGTGCATAGAAGCCATGAAAACTACCTTCAAAAGCTTCCAAAGATTGATATGATGAACCAATCTGCTTTTCAAGCTCCTGGACAGTAAGGTTTTGCAGCAAGAAGATGTTATGGTGATCTCTAGGCTCTAACAAGATGGTTATGGCTATTGAAGGTGTTTTGCAGAATATAAGGTCGGGAGGTGGAGTGTAGAGCCGAAGGTAATGAGTAAAAAAATAGGGTGGTAATGATTGTCTTGGTTTTATAAAGATTTGATGTATGGATGTCGTCGCGTACTGCCAAGAGGGTCCCCAAAGGACTTGGCATACCGTAAAGAATTTCGGGATTCAAATTCCCCCACCCATCCTTCGCGTACCACCGAGACCCACTCCAGGGTCCTTGGCGTATCCTGAAGGATCCCGATTGAGCCCATTTTGATCAATTTTGATGGTTTGGCTAGTTTTCGACGTTTTCTCGATTATGGAACATTGTTTGGTATTATTTGAACTAACTAGTTCAACGTTTGAGAATTTCGTGATGTTACTAGTGTTTAGTTACACGATTCGTTAAGCGTTCACCAACGTTCGTATTTCGTTAGGCATCTGTGTGCGTGTTACGATAATTCATTGAATTATCTTGTTTGCCTTAGTGTTCGTACTGTCGTGCCACGTGTCACACTAAATTAAACTAATTCTAGTGCCACGTATGCAATTATCAATTAAACAAATATTTAATTAAAATAGAAGCTGACCTGGAAATTATGGGGTGTCACATCAAGCGAATAGTTTCAATCACTAGAGTGGAATAGGATTCCCGATTGTGTGATGTGATTGCTAAAGAGTTTGTTAGTCCATAAGGAGTCTAGTTGCCGTGGTTCCATGACAGATGTTTCGTAATACAAGCTTCGACATACAAGGATGCGTCAGGAATCATTCGAGACTGTCTCGCAATATCGGGTTAGATTTTGGGGATGGTATGTCACGGAATTTGTTTCCTAATCCTACGCGGATTAGGGACGACTGTCTGCTCATCAATATTTGAGTCGGGATGTCGAAGGATGTAAGTTTGTGACTACGCTTGATGTCATTATGTTTCATAATTCAAAATAGTTCTTTCGCTCGCCACCATTTTCATGAAATGGGATAGACATTTATGGTGACATCTAGTTAAGAGTTTGCAAAGCAAGTGGTTGTCAGGTGGTCTTAGTAGGTTAACCATATGTCTGTCCTTCTTGTCCACGTGGTTTTTTCTGAGGTGGGTTTCTAGCTGTTATATTAGTGTTGATCAATAGTTTCCCTATGTCTCTCTAATCATGAGAGGTCCCTCAAATGTGGCGCGAATAATTTGTAGCGACTAATGATATCGAGACAAAACGAGGTGTGTATCTTGACAGGAAGACAGTTCGTTACAATGGGTCGTCAATCTGTTTGGTGATCGTTTCTTGAGCTTAGTTTCTTGAATCAAGTTCTAGTTCACATTCCCAATGTGGTGTTTGCGTTTGCACAAGCTGGGTATCATGGCTAACTCGTCTTACTCCAGTCCTGTTGGGGCGTATTAGTCATCATCTCATAGTAGTCATTGATTCAGGTAGTTCTCAATGGGTTGTGTTCATGACTGAAACTTTCGAGTTTACAAGGAATCTCTAGTTTCGACCTCGAATGCACACGTTCCCTGGTTTATCGTTAGTGCAGGTTAGAGAAGCATACTAATGAAAGGAATTCACTAGTGGGATTGCTAGGAATGAGTTTCCTTGACATCACTTGTGTTAGGTTGGGTCTATGGCTTCAAGGAATGGTTCGAACTATGATCATACAGTTATAGTTTGTATTCCTTTAATTTTCCTCATGTCTTCTGGACACACTTGCGTGAGTGGTTTCTTGAGTTGAACCAAGTACACGAGTGAGTTTAATCAGTCGTGAAGAATCCCCATGAGTTTACATATCGGCTCATGGTTTAACAATCGAGTTCTCGTATTAGGAAACGCCTTATCCATTTCTTGAATAGTTTGGAATGGTATAAGTTACGACACTGTGCTATTAAGATGAGAGTGCCATCGGTCAGTTTTTATGTGAACTGCTTGATCATTCGTACGCGATCTATGGAAGTCAATTCAGAGTAACTGAGGTTTGGGGAATAGTTTTTCGTCATGAGGGATCAACGTTGTTTGACAAGGAAGGGTATCTTTGTTAGGAAGTTCTATACACTGTGGTTTCAATTGGGTCATCTCGTCCTGAGGATGCGCGAATCATGTTGGTGCTTTGACATAGGTAGTGACCAAGAGTTTAGGTACTGAAATATGGGATCAAAGTCTTGTGAGATGCTTTATCCGTTAGGTTATATTAAAAGTAATGTAGACGTGTCTTTGGGATGATAGGCATTAGAGGGTCTATCGACAGATTGAGCTACATGGAAGTGCATTTCTTGTTTGTGGTTGATCATTTAGATATATTGGTCCGTCACTGTAGGTCTTGCATGCTTTGTGGGTTATTTGGAATTAGTTGTCCCATCTCTCTTCATCGAATGGCATAAGGCAAGAGTTTTCTCTGACGCATACAGTTGTGTGTATCTGGAACACGTCTTCTATTGTTTGTGGAATGGTGTGCATTCCGCATTTGAGCTTGTGAAGCATGCTTGGTTCCAAAGACCTTGTTGTTTCTTACGAAAGTTACTAGGGACGGAAATCTCTTGAATGCCTACGTTTGCGTTTCTTAAGACAGATCGGGTAAGTTCAAACGTTCGGGAAATCTTAAGACAAATCGGGTTTTAATCTACGGAGTTTAGTGACATTTTAGGTAACATGGTACAATTAGCTTTAACAAGTCTAGATTAGGCAATCGAGAGGTTTGCTAGAGGTTGAGGAGGGTATAGAAAGTAATTCGCTATAATGAGCTGGCTCGGGTGTCTTAGTTTGTTCAATTCCTTTCTTCTTCAACCCTGATGGTTCAAAGAACTGGAATTTACAGTACACATGCTTGATGCAAGACCAAGTTGTGCATCACGGGTCAAGTCGTACTTATTGAATTCTCTTCATCAAGTGTCAATAGATGACTCCATCATCTATATGGATGTCAAAGAGAGTTGGGAGCAATTAACAGTACGTCTTCAGTGTTTTGGATCTGATGAAGCATTGTTGCGCCAGTCTAACTCACTCGTTCGCACATAGTTGTGTTGTTTCTGCTTGGGGTTCCACTTAGCAGGTAGGCATATCCATTGCAGGTGCTATGCCGGAATATCAGTCGTTGAATGTACTATGTTTGCAGATCGACCACTGAAATTTCAGTTCCTACAACTGACAGGACTCACACCTTTGAGCGTCTGTGTGATGTGCAAAAGTTGAACTTAAAAGGTTCAAGTGATTTCAGATCGGCTAGATTGGAGGCTAGAAATCAATGATTTTTACATCACGATTTCAAATAGGTTAATGGGATTTGTTTGAACTACATGGTTAACGGTCACATGTCAACCATGTGATTTGTATTCCAGGTGGACATAGCTTATCATTGAACTTGCTAGAATTCGTATGCACCTATAAACTGACGATTATGTTGGCCACCATACAGTCATTCTAGTTCTTTCAATCTCAAGCTACTATACACCTTAGGGTTCGAAATTTACTTCCTGAGTCTAAGGATTTAGTCCACAGACATACGTCTTGCGGCCGGGTTTACACTCGAGAACGAGGTTGGGGAAAGAGTTCTCTTTGATCTTTAGCTCGTCTGTTCGCTAATCCCCTTGCGCAGGTCGCATGTGCAGTCGATTATGAACGCCCGCTAAGGATGCCAAAGGCATGTTCTTAGGAGTCTGATAATGTCACAAGGATATTGCTAAACTACGCACATAATGTGTTGTGTAAAACTAGTGTAGAGTCTAAGTGTAGAGCTATGGCTATATTCTTAGTTTACTACATGCAAACCTAGTTCTCAATAACCAAGGCTCTGATACCAGTCTGTCACACCCCCAAATCCCACTCACGGTGTCATACCGCTGGGTCTGACATGGCCAGAATCACAGATCTTATTCATATAGAACGACTCTATATGAGTTTGAAAATACACTGTTTCAATAATATGAATCAAGTTGTTGTAATAAATAGCAGCGGAATAATGTAAGTGTTAAGCAGCGGAAAGTAAAACGTCAAGACACTACATTGCTTTATAAGTACGTCATTATAAAAATGTTCAAATAAAAGTTAAGATGCATGCAAGACTCCTTCCTAAGATTCCTTAAGTTCAATCATATGCCCTATAGTGTGCTGAGTACATGAGAAATACATGCTAAAGTGTGTCAACATAAATTTGATGAGTTCATAGGTTGAGATCAAAAGTAAGTAAGCAGTTAAATCATACATGGTCTATTTTATAAAAAATTTTCTAGGCACACGGCCTCATGTGTATGATTCATGTGTAAAAATGTTTTATCAATGTCGTCAGGTCCATGTCCCAAAATGTTTGATTCGGATGTATACTGAAATGCTAAAAGTTTGTCAGGTCCGAGACCTCGAGTGTAATTGTTGCGCCACTATCGAAACTAGACTGTTTGATCTTGCCTCCGCCATGTATATCGTAAAAACAATGGCATAGGTCGATATCACGCCCGTCGTGACCTCCAGTCACAGTTGGCGCCGAGTAGGGCTTGTCAGACCCATAGTACTATTTGATAACGCCTCGCTTACAAATAACTAACGGTATGACTGTGTGAGGATTTAGTTTACGATATTGTCACACTCAAATGTTTGTACAGCATAACAGTAATGCATTAAAATGTGTTTGTCACAATGTTTGCCCAGTTGTGTTGACCCGGATGTTGGTCAAGAGTGTTTGCCCAGCTTGTTGACCCAGTTGTTTGGTCAAAAATGTTTGTCCAGTTTATTGACCCAGATGTTGGTAAAAAATGTATGTCAAGTGTTTGAACGATACTTTGTCAAATATGTTTGTCAAATGGTTTGTACAAAATGTTTGTTAGAACTGTTTATCCGAAAGTGTTTGTCATATGCGTTTGTCAAAAGACTTGTTTAGATAGTTTGTCAATAGTATTTGCATGTATTTCTCCCCCTGGCTTGAGTTTGTAAACAGTTAAGAGAAAAGGAGGCCGTGAACTCACCTGAGTAAAGAATGCGTAAGCTCCTAAATCTTCTTGCGAGTCGGTTACTGATTTCCTATATTACATAGGGTACGTATGTTCGTGTTCTGGTTTATGCGCGTGTCCATGTCCGTGTTCGTGTACGTGTCATGTTCGTGTTCGTGCACAACAACCCAAGGTTGTTATGTTTGTCCATGTTTGATCTTGTTTGACCGTGTTTGACCGTGTCAAGTCAATGACCCGTTGGTGAACCGTGTGTTTGTTATAGTTCGTATTATGTTCGGTATTATCCGCATAATCACGTAAGTCACGTTAATGGAAAACTGATTATTTATAATAATTTTCCATTTTTATTAAGTATGCATAAAATCCCTTTTAATAATTCTAGCATGCTTGTTTAGCCTAAGTGAGCATGTTAACACTAAGCACGTTGTTACAAGTCATCAAATGAGCACAAAAGTCCATTTCGAGCGAACAAAGTTACTAAATATAGAAATTTTCTACATTTATCATTTTTTGAACCAATCAAACATACCAACACTTATATAACATCATAATGTGATATTTACAATCATATTTCACCATCTAACATGTTCCTATATCGTTTCGTACAGAAATTCCCAAATAAAGTTACTATTTTTAGTAAGTTACCATGTTTATCATGTTTAATCATCAACATCATGCCTATAAAATCACATTATCACAATAAAGTATTTGAAATCATTTATCATCACCAAAACATGCTCGATAGCTCCAATTTATAGAAATCCCCAAATTAAAGTTTCCTTATATATAAATATATGACAAAATCATCAATTCCGTCATGTTTACCTAGACTAATGCATCAATAAGCTCCACATTGGTCATAAATCAACATTTAAACATACTTATTACTTCCAATTCATCATCTAGCACCATCTCATAGCATAAAAGTTACTAATTATAGAAATAGTCATCTAACTTCACAATATGGCACCAAAACCTATTTTCATTGCAATCAAGCATTACAAATCAATCATGAAGACACTCAAATGTTGATTTATAAACACCAAGGTTTGTGCATGTGCCATTAAGGGTGTTGCATGTGAGCATCTATGAGTGCATGTTGGTTTTTAGATATGCATGTGTGTTTAGATGACAAATTAACCATTAAGGCTACCTTTGAGAGGTCCTTGGAGTTGGAATGAGGCTAGATCTGGGGCTGGAACTCCTTAGAGGTGGCTGATGGTGACTAGATCAGTTGATGCAAGAGGTGGAGGTCTTGGTTCTTCTTTAAGCCTTCAAACCTTCAAATGGTGGTCTCCAAAATGGTTTGTCATCGTTTCCAGGGGCTGAGAGAAGCTTAACAGAGCTAGATGGTCGGGGATTTGCTTGTGTGTTCGAGAGAAATGAGAAGAGGTGAAAGTAAATGAAGTGGGTTGAGTTTTATAAATTTTCAAGCTTCTAGAGGACTTCGCGTAGTGCCAAGGCCGATCGTGCGTGGCCTTGACGTACCGCCAAGGATGTCGGGATTCAAAAATCCCGCTTCTGCTTCGCCTACCATGAAGCTTTTCGCCGAGGGTCTTCGCGTACCGCGAAGGATCAATTTTCTTGATGTTTCGTTTTTATTCGATTTCGTTCGCGTTCGATTCGTAACGTTTATCATAAATGTTTAGTTTGTGTTTTAGCACATAAGCACGTAATAACACATATGTTTGTTTGTTTATCATTTGTTCACCAACGTTCATGATTTTTACGACATGTGTGTGCGTTTCTTGGTAATTCATCGAATTAAAGTGCGATATGTTTGTGCTTGCATAATCGTGCCATGTATGAAATAATAATATAAAACATTATTAAATTGAAGAAATTACTGACCTGCAATTTATGGGGTGTCATAAAAATGGTGATGGAGAATCTTAATATGTCTGTAGATTTGAATATGAAAACCCTTAAGAATGAGGTAATTCAGAATAAAATATGTCTGCATTCTCTCACAGGTATAGCTCCACCTCCCCTTGGTTCAAAGAACAGGCTAATGAAGGCAAAAAGAGGGAGACTAAGAAGCTTCTTCTATGCATACTTCTTCCACACCTGTACAACCTTCCCTCACACATAATTGTCCTGTACATGCCTCAAAGCCTTCTACACAAAACAAAGGTCCTTCTCCAATTCCTTCCCCTATACATACAAACATACCTTGTCCTACACCTACACAACCTTCCCCCTAAAAATCACCTTCACCTATTCTTTCTCCAAAGTCTGCTTCTCAAACCCTTCAAAACTTTTCCAAAATTCCCTACAAACCTCAACCTGAAATAACAATTTCTTTCTCAAGAAGAAATAAAAATGTTTCAAAGAAATCCTAGCCTTATTCTTGCAAACCTATCAAAATATTATCCCAAAATCTTGAGTCTAATTGACTTTGAAGACAACAAACTTATCTAATCACTAATACCAAGGAATAGAAAATTCGTTTTAGATGATGATGAGGACAATTTTGTTCCCTCCTCTCCTCACTTTTCCAAAATTCCTTCCCCAACAAATAAATCAGTTGACACTGCAACCGAGAAAACACAACCTTCTCCCTCCAAACAATCCTTTTCTCCCAAAAGATTCTTCCCCTCAAAAGAAGTCCTACAGAAACAAATAACTGAAAAAGGTGAGATAGAGATAAAGCTCATGACTGATCATAAAGCCACAGGGCTTTAGAGAGAAGAGCTAGTTAAAGCTTACCAAGATCTAATCAACCTATTTGATCAAAAATAGGAGGAGTCTTACCAAATGGAAAGACAAAATTTAATAAAATTCCTCCTGGATGAAGGCAAGTATAAAGTAGAAACCTTCATGAACTGGGACATCACAAGTCTGTGAAAGGAAGCTAAATCCTTATCCTTAAGAAATGTGATCTTTTGATAAAATGACATGACTCTGTATGATAAGTTTTCCAAATTCAAAAAGGCCAATAAGGATCACCCTGAACTATTTCAGAAGGCAAACAATCCCCTCTCTATCACTCTTCCTCCTCTACTTTTCAAACCTCCTCCCAAACCAACCAACCCTTAAATAATTCAAAAGCCAAATCCTCCTTCCAAATCTTTACCTTAGATCTCTAATTCCATGTCTAGAATTAAGAAATGGTTCTTTGAGGAGAGAACCAATACAATAACAATAGAGAGATACGAGAAAACCAGAACTTCCTTTATTCTCTGGTACACCATTCTGGATCTCTCAGAACGAGACCGTAGGAAGTTACTACACCTAAGGTTAGAAAATGCTAAGTTGAGCAATAAGACACATAAATTCATGCTTGACCTAAGAGGTCAGATCAAAATACGTCTTCTCAAACAATAGGTGGTTTTGGCTTCATCAATCAAGAAGGAGATTGTTGGAAAATAAGGATTGATTAGCCATAACCACATATCTTCAAGACTTACCCACAACCTTTCTATCTTATTATTTCCTAACCCTTAGCTATTCTTGCCTTAGGCTTTTGTCTCCAACCTTTGAATAAAATAACCTTTGAACCTTAACCTCGAAGACAAACCCATAATCCTAGATCCTTACATTCTTCCCCTTGACTTACTAACCAAGGAAGAATGTGAATACGTCACTAAGCACAACCATGGACCCTACATACATACATACACACACACAATCCTACATAAATTTGGAAGACTTAAACTATCAACCTCAAAAAATTTTCTTTTCCCCTCCTGGTTTCCGTTTCAAAACCCACATGACTGGTTTAATCCTAAAATTCGTTCAAATACATCTGGAATACATAATGGAAACAAGTTACATGATTTTCACATAATCACGATCTTAATCACTTAAAAAATTCCAAGAATAACCAAAAATTAACGCGCTAATGACAACTAGTAAACAACTCGATTTAATCTAGCTGTTAATGATTTAATGATAAACATTATTCGAAATTAATCACACACAAGTTTTCGAATTCTTTCTGATGTTGATGAACTCGAGAACACACTCAGAGGTACTCTAAGTTGCTGGATTGGAACCGACATTGAGTACCAATCTCAAATATCTCTAATTGAGATAGTCGATTCATGTCATGATTTTGGCAAACTCTTTATAAAGCTTTGGGCACGCAAATCAATTTGAGCACAACTTATCATCCCCGAAAAGATGGAAAAATGGAACATACATATCAAACTCTTAAAGATATGCTTCAAAGTTGTGTTATTAATTTTGGAGGTAGCTCAGATATTCATCTTCTACTTGTTGAATTTTCATAACAGCTACCATAATAGTATTCAATGCGTTCCATTTAAAGCATAGTTTGGTCGCAAATGTCAATCTCCCATCTGTTGTTCTGAGATAGTAAAAAACAAATTATTGGTCCAGAATTCGTACGATAAATTATAGACAAGATCTCACTCATTTAGGAATAAATTAAAGTAGGACGTGATCGTCAATAAAGTTATGCTAATAGTCATCGGAGACCCCTTGAATTTCAATTTGCTGATACGGTTATGTTGGAAGTCTCTCCATGGAAAAGTATATTCAGATTCAGAAAGTTAGGTAAAATCTCACCCATGTTTATGGGACCATTCACAATTCTCGAAAGAATAAACGGTGGCGTGCATACTTGAATTTTCTCCTGAACTCAGCAATAGACACGATGCATTTCATTTATCAAGTCTGAAAAGTGCTTATGTACCTCTAGAAGAAATATAGGTTGATAACAAACTTCAATTCGCCGAAGAACCTATTTAAGTCATGGATCATGTAACACACCGATCGATGGCGGAAACGTCGGGATGCCACGAGGGATGTGTAGATTGTTCATAAGCTCGTGGGCATCTAAATAAATCATCACATATCAATTTAAATCAAACAAAGTAATTACAAAAAAACCATGTTCATCATGATATAGTTACATCAATTTACACAAAAGATTAGCTAAATTAACTAAACACTAGTCTTCAGTAATCCAGTTAATTTTAGCTAAGTCCAAGATCCTAAGTAATGATGTCCAAAAGTGTGAAACCATCCTCCTCAACCTACTTTTCTTCATTCCCTGAAACCTGTAGAAAATCAAGTGTCAACTACGAAGTAGTTGTTGAGTAATCATAAGTTTTTATGTTTTCAAAAATATTTATAAGTGTTTATAAAGGTTTATAGTTTCCAAGAAAATTTCACACGTGCACCTGTGAAATAATCCAATTCTGCCATAACATAACCACAAACACAACAATCACATAATTCAAATAATCACAAATAATCATCCACATATATTCATCCAATCTCAACCAAACACATCAAATCAATAAACAACATTCACCATAATCATCTCAATATAAGTTACCGCGGGGGACCTCAGTCAACTCAATCAACGGCGGAATCATCGTGGAGGACCGTAGTCAACTCAACCAACGACATTCCTAATAATCATAAGTGTCAATACGATGCACTGAGGAAGACCGTAGTCAACTCAACCAACAGTGGAATTACCGCGGAGGACCTTAGTCAACTCAATCAACAGCAATTCAATCGTCATGGAGGACCGAAGTCAACTCAATCAACAACGACTCACAGAGTTGTGATAATCCAAGTCAATCCACAATCAATAATAATTCAATAATATGAATATCATATTGAAAATCCAGGTGTCACCCATGTGTTATCAAAATAATGTTAATCTGGTATACATGTTCCACCTCCGAGTTTAAAAGCAAAATGATTTCAAATGAGGTTTTGAGAACTCACCTGAATGCTTTAGATTCAGTGGTTTCGTAGAATGCGCGCTCACGTATGTGAAATCAAAGACTCTTCAACAACCTGTATATATCGCGTGTTCGTGTTCATAAGTATATGCGTTTTATTTCTATTGAATGTCCATACGTGTTTACTTTTAAATTATTAAGTGTGTCACTAACTTAGTTTATTTTATCTAAGTTAAAATGAATCACCCAATATTTTATAAATGGTCGTCATTAATATATAATTTAAACTTGCTAGTTTTAGTTATCTAATGGTGATAAACAAATTGTGAGTTCTTATGTGTACCTCCCATAGATATGTATACTCCAAGGCGATAACCCTAATAATACACATATCTATACATACATGCATGTTTTAAATAAATTGACCACCATAATTTAAGTTATTAAAATTTAGTTTAAGTTTAAGAAGTCATACTTAGATTATTCTTATAAAATGTTCAACTCATATAATCTCATAATTCAAAACTTATATTTATAAGAAAGGTGGCAACTTAGTATGTTTCATGCATGCATGGATATTCATAAATCTCTTGCTCCTTCATTTATCTTTAATCCTAATTCGAAACCCAGGTTCGACAGCCCCATGGCTCGGCAGGGGCTCCAGGTTCGCTGCATATGATTCACAGCCATTGGTTCGGCCTTCATGGTTCGGTCCTCCAAGGGGTTCAGCCATGGTGAGGCTTTTCAGCCATTAGGGTTCGCTGCTCCTAGGTTCGTGAACCTCTGGTTCATGGCTCATAGGGTTCGCAGCAGGAGGTTCGGTGCTGTAGGGATCGTGGCATCATGCAGGTTCGTGGCAACATGGAGGTTTGGTCGTTTAGGGTTCGGCCAACACACAAGGCTCGCTACTGTAAGGTTCGGCCACCCCTTTGGGGTTCGGCTGATCTTCCTTTCACGAACCAGCACTGTTGCAGGTCCAAACCCACCGATCCTACCCCTTCTATTAACTCGTTTTAAAGTTGTAAGATGTGTTTACAAACTCAATGTCATAACCGGTTGTTTAAAGAAGAAAAACAAAAAGTAAAATGATCGGTCTACCTTCAAATCACGTTCAAATGCTCGAAATCTTCGTGGGTTCTTGTTCTCCTCGATCACACGAACGCTTAGGTACCAAGATCTCTTGAAATGGTTGAGAAACGTAGGAGAAATCGTAGAGAGAAGTTAGAGAAAGAGAGTAGGGTGACGAATTTGTGGTTCTAGAGAGAGAAAGGGTTTGTGTAAATGAAGAGAAAGAAGAGGTTCTTCTTTCGTCCCCGCGTGCTCGGTCTCGTTTATTTCGCGTTAAAAATTATTAAATGTTCGGTTTTCCTCGTAAAACATATTTTAAACATGAAACGTTTAAATAATTAAATTTTGTTTAACATAATGATTTTAATTAAATTTGTTTTATAAAATGATCTTACATATTTCCGTTTAATTATTTATTTAGATAATACAATTTTTATTCAATTCGTTTAAGGTTGTAATTCCTAATAAACGTTTTTAATTCTTTTTCTTAAATTTAAATATAGAATTTTTTATTTCGGTTATCTCATCGAAACGCGTTACTCACGTACGATAGACCATGATTATACCATTGTCTATCTTTGGTGATAGAACCCTATACTCCTACCAATCCCACATCAAATCATATCATCCCATACATATATATTTCTGCAACAAACTCTCTGGTTCTGTTTAGTTGTATTCCAAACTAAACTTTCCCATGGTTTATGCTCATTATGATAATATATGTCCTCAATAATGTATACCAGTGACAATACCATCAATAAGTCATTCATAGAAATTATCAAATTATCATATCAGGTCTTAACAGTACAAATATTTACGTAATGAAATGCCTAAAATACAGTGATGGTACAGATCATGATGTCAAGGTGCTTAAGTGAAGTCGAATACCTATTGTCAAGGTTAGATGGAACTCCAAGCGTGAACTGAATACACTTGGGAACATGAGGATTTTATGAGGAGAAATATCCTCATTTATTTTCATAAACAGTCAAATCTAGATAAGGTTCAATAAAATTTCGGGACGAAATTTATCTAATAGGAGGAGACTGTGACATTTCGGTCATTTGCACAAGGTAATTTCCTAAATTCAAGACCTAATTACTAAATGTGGGTAATTATGATACAATATATATAAATATATATACACACATGTGGGTAAGCATATATATATGTAAGGAAATTAAAACAAGGAACAAATTCTAGAAGACAATACGCAATATTGCCGAATTACGTGAAATTTTACTTACAATAACTGAAACCAAATTCAAGGGTCAAAATACAACTAATAAATTATAAAACAAATTAAACAATGTATATCAATAACATAGCTCAACTAAAGAATTCATAAGTTTTGACAAGTCAAATCGCAAAAATTTCGAAAAGGCAATTCGGCATGCGTAATTGGAAACTTCTCGACAACCCAAACTCCCTAATCACATTATATACATAATGGAACATAACTGGGAGCATCACGTTAGTGGTTGATGAATAATGGAAATTCCTGAAGATACGCGCCTAAAAGCCAAAAAATAAATCGCATAAACCTAACACCAAGTAATTAGGCAATCCCATTCACATTAAGCCTTCCTACTCTGGTTCGAAGTGTATTCCATAAATGCTTAGGTGGCATTCTTGCAGAAAAAGTTAATTCCATAGATGCTTAGGTGGCAATCTTCCTACTAATGGTAGATGGCTATCCTAGTTGCCACCGAAATCGATGACACAAGCTCTCAACATATCTTCAAATGTCTGGATCGTTCGCTCCGTCGGTCCATCCGTTTGAGGATGATAAGCGGTGGTAAGATCCCATCTTGTTCCAAAAGCTTCATGAAGCGATTTCCAAAATCGTTCCGTGAAACGAGCATCACGATCCGGTATTATGCTTAAGGGGATTCCATGTCGACTAACGATCTCATCAACGTAGATACGAGCTAATTTCCGCACAGGGTGCGTCTCGCGTATCGTTAAGAAATGAGCCAACTTGGTTAATCGATCTATTATCACCCAAATACTATCATGACCACTTGCGGTTAGGGGGAGTTTGGTAATAAAATCCACGGATATGTTCTCCCACTTCCACATGGGTATTTCTGGCAGTACTAACAATCCTGAAGGTCGCTGATGCTCAGCTTTGACTTTTGCACAATTAAGGCATTTGGCCACATACTCAGCGATGTCCTTCTTCATTCCAGACCACCAATAAAAGACTCTATGGTCTTGATACATCTTGTCAGCACCTGGATGGATTGAGTAACGAGACTTATGAGCTTTATCCAAAATCATCATCCTAAGATCATCCATGTTCGGTATCCACATTCGGTTCAAATAATACATCAACCTATCATCCTTAGTTTCCAATTGCAATTCGGCCCCGCAAGACATCTCATCTTTTAGGATACCTCAAGCCAATGAGTGTTGTTGGGCTGTTAGAACATCATTATGAAGGTTAGTGTGCACTCGGACACTATGGATTTGAACATGTCTCTTGCGACTAAGTGCATCTGCTACTACATTCGTTTTACCAGGATGGTAGTGAATTTCACAGTCATAATCATTCAACAGTTCAAACCATCTCTGTTGTCTCATATTAAGTTCCTTTTGATTAAGTATATGCTGCAAACTCTTGTGATATGTAAATACTACACACTTAGTGCCATAAAGATAATGTCTCCATATCTTCAAAGCGAACACGACCGCACCAAGTTCTAAGTCGTGTGTAGTGTAGCTCTTCTCATGGATTTTCAACTGTCTCGATGCATATGCCACAACCTTTCCCCGTTGCATAAGAACACAACCGAGACCTAAGTTGGATGCATCACAGTAAACCACAAAGTCATCATTTCCATCAGGCAGTGTCAAGACAGGAGCATCACAAAGTTTCTGCTTTAAAGTCTGAAATGCCTCCTCTTGCCTTGGTCCCCACTCATAAAGCCTATTCTTTTGAGTTAAAGAAGTGAGAGGGACAACAATCTTGGAGAAGTTCGAAATAAACCGCCGATAGTAACCTGCAAGTCCAAGAAATGATCAAATCTCTGTTGGTGTCTTCGGTGTATTCCAACTCTTCACCGCTTCAATCTTCGCAGGATCCACGTGAACACCCTTTTCATTGACTGTGTGTCCCAAGAATTGAACTTCCTTAAGCCAGAATTCACACTTGGAGAATTTGGCATACAGTTGTTCTTCTCTTAAGATATCCAAAACCAGCTTTAAGTGTTGCTCGTGCTCATCTTTGCTCTTGGAGTATATCAAAATATAATCAATAAATACAATCACAAATTTATCTAAGTATGGCCTGCAAACACGGTTCATGAGATCCATGAAAACCGCAGGTGCATTGGTAAGGCCGAAAGGCATTACCAGATATTCATAATGGCCATATCTTGTTCTGAAAGTTGTCTTGGGAATATCATCTTCATGTACGCGAAGCTGATGATACCCAGACCTAAGATCGATCTTCGAAAACCATGCCAAGCCTAGAAGTTGATCGAAAAGATAATCGATGCACGGCAGAGGATATCGATTCTTAATGGTCAGCTTATTCAACTCGCGGTAATCTATGCACGTTCGGAATGACCCGTCCTTCTTCTTGACAAACAGAACCGGTGCACCCCATGACGAATGGCTCGAGCGAATGAATCCCTTCTCAGACAGTTCTTGTAGTTGGCTCGCCAATTCTTGTAACTCCGAAAGCACAAGTCTGTAGGGAGCTTTGGCGACTGGGTTCGCACCAGGTACTAAGTCAATTCGAAATTCTACTTGACGTTCTGGTGGAAGACCCGATAAGTCGTCTGGAAATACTTCAGGAAAATCTCTTATCACAGGAACGTCTTCAATGCTCTTTCCTTTCTCCTTTTTCTCCGCAACGTGTGCTAAAAATGCTATACATTTCTTCCTAAGATACTTATGGGCTTTGGTACAGGACATCAGCCTAAGACCTTTACTAGGAGTTTCCCCAAAAACTCTTAGAGTTTCACCCGATAGTAAGGGAATACGAATATGTTTCTCATGACAAATGATTTCCGCTCTATGGGTGGCTAACCAATCCATTCCTATGATAACATGAAAGCTACCAAGTTGCATAGGTATAAGATTAATCGGGAAAATGTGATCATTTAAGTTCACATCGCATCCAATAATAACAGTGTCACTATTAATAGTATTACCATCAGCCACCTCTATGTTAAACGGTCTGTCTATCTTAGTACGTGTTATTCCAAGCATACATTCAAAATCATGTGAAACAAAACTCCCATCAGCACCGGAATCAAATAAGACTGATGCTTAGGAATTATTAATCAGAAATGTACCATTAACGACATCTTGGTTGGCCTGAGCTGCTGGAGCATTCAGTTGAAAAACGCTGCCTCTCGCCATCCTTTGATTATTCCCCGTCAGTCTTGGGCATTGATTTCTGAAATGACCCACATCACCGTACTCATAACAGGCTCTTGCCTATGCATGTACTTGGCGAATGGGAACAGCTTGAATTGGTTGTGCATGTGGAGCTGGCAGTGCACGCGATGTAGGTTGCATCCTTTGTGCTTGCGGTGCACTCCGACACACATTGGTAAAATGACCATACTTGCCACAGTTGTTGCAGACGCGACATGGAAAGTTAGGTGTGTGGTGATATCTACAGACGTTACATTGAGGAATGGCCCCAACATAATTTCTGGTGTTTGAGTTGTTCGATGATTGTTGAGTAGTCTTGGCAGCAGGAGTAGTAACAACGAAATTTCTGGTCTTTCACTTCCTGCTGCCTTTTGACGAGCTAGCTTGTTCAGTTTTGACTTCAGTTGAAGTCCCCTTTGCAGCTGCCTTTGTGTCAGTCTTCTTAGTTCCCTTTCTTGTGGGTGTTCCAGCCTTCACGTGATTATCAGTCAAAGTTGCAGACAGGCGGATTGCAGCCTCCAGTGTGGTAGGGTTGCTACCAAAGACAGTGTCTTGTATCTGCATGGGTAGACCGCCTATGTACTTTTCAATTGCTCTCTCAAGTGGTGTCACCAGATGAGGTACCAACAGACTCAGCTCATGAAAGCGAGACTTATAGATTACATTCTCACCGCTGTCCTGTTTGAGTTCCCAAAACTCAGCTTCCAGTTTCCTCATCTCACTGTGAGGACAGATTTCTGTGGTCATTAGAGTTTTGACCTCAGTCCAAGTCAGTGCTAGGGCTGCATCAGCTCCCCTAGTTCGTTTTTCGCCATTCCACCAAGTTAGTGCTCTCTTTTGGAAAACATTGGTCGTATAGCGCACCTTCAAGTTCTCGGGACAGTCACTATTGATGAAGGTGTTCTCGATACTCTCAAACCACTGCAGCAGACCAGTGGCTCCCTCAAAACCCGTAAATTTGGCTGGGTTACAGGAGTTAAAGTGCTTAAACATGCAAACTGGTGGGTTTGCACCACCCCTGTTTTGGTTGAGAGTTTGGTTGGCTTGATTCAGTTGAGTCACCAACCCAGAAATAAGATTTGCTAACTCTTGCAAGCCATTGTTGCCATTACTGTTGTTAGCCTCTCCATCGTGTGGGTTTGTAGTATCTTCATTGTGACGGTGCGGCGGCATGTTTTTGAGTATGTTAGAAACATGTTACTATCGTTTACAATGTAAGTCATACAAACTACGGGTAGTTCCCTTATTCCTCAATACTGACATCCACCCGATGTACTGTAAATGGTATATGTATAGGGCATATGTAGAAGTCAGTCGCAACTGCTTCAGCCACCAGCCCACCACCTTTACAATACACCACTAGTATGTCCTTATCAAGTCATCAGGGCACAATCAATCACATATATAATCAGCAAGTAACATATGTAAATCAGATATATATCAGGAGTTCAGTGAACATATAATAGCTAGTGTATGAAATAGCTCATACTAGGGTATCCTATGGTTATAGATTAGGTCAACCATTTCTAGTAGCCTAATTCCCTATAACCCAGGCTCTGATACCAATCTGTAACACCCCGACCGATGGCAGAAACGACGGGATGCCATGAGGGATGTGTAGATTGTTCATAAGCTCGTGGGCGTCTAAATAAATCATCACATATCAATTTAAATCAAACAACGTAATTACACAAAAACCATGTTCATCATGATTTAGTTACACCAATTTACATAAAAGATTAGCTAAATTAACTAAACACTAGTCTTCAGTAATCCAGTTAATTTTACTAAGTCCAAGATCCTAAGTGATGATGTCCAAAAGTGTGAAACCATCCTCCTCAACCTACTTTTCTTTATTCCCTGAAACATGTAGATAATCAAGTGTCAACTACGAAGTAATTGGTGAGTAATCATAAGTTTTTATGTTTTCAAAAATGTTTATAAGTGTTTATAAAGTTTTATAGTTTCCAAGAAAATTTCACATGTGCACCTGTGAAAATAATCCAATTCTGCCATAACACAACCACAAACACAACAATCACATAATTCAAATAATCACAAATAATCATCCTCATATATTCATCCAATCTCAACCAAACACATCAAATCAATAATCAACATTCCCCACAATCATCTCATTATAAGTTACCGCAGAGGACCTCAGTCATCATCTTGGAGGTGTTCTTGAAATTCTTCACGTTTTTGTCGACAAAAAGCTAGATCTACAAAAAATTATCAAGTTTTTGCAAATTTTGATCTGATAGAAAGATGCGCCTCTAAAAAACGAAGATTTTGACTACTCATAGGCCTTCTAACTCCAAAAAATGAAGATTCTAGAGCCATTTTAGTGAATTGCAGATCTGTTCGTGCGATCTGCCGAACCTTTGACGAACCTAAGAGCCGAACCTACATAGGTTCGTGACAAATAGGTTCGTGGGAACCTCTAGGTTCGCCAAAACCTTCATAGGTTCGCCAAAAACTTCATAGGTTCGCCAAAAACGTCATAGGTTCGCCAAAAACCTTCCTAGGTTCGCCAAAATCTTCCTAGGTTCGCCAAAACCTCAATAGGTTCGTGAAAAGCCTCAAAAGGTTCGTGAAAACCTCAAAAGGTTCGTGAAAAGGTTTGGGAGAACCTCTAATAGGTTTGTTCGAAGAGTTTTGCAGGAAATATACCATTTTAAAAGTTCAAGTAAACCTTGTATGCCTATTTTGGGCCTTCCGGATCATTTGGGATAGGTTTCAAGACCTAATTCGGACGTTAAGACAAGGTTTGAGCTGTTTTGTTTTGAGAGGTTAAACTTTGATGTTCTGAACATAAAAGTTAAATATGACACACAAGAACTGGAATGTAGAATGGTTGACTAACAATGGACTTGTGTTGGACAATTTGGACTATTATCCGAACTGGAGATCCACATTCGAAACGTTTATTACCAAAGCGGATGAAAATTATCAGAAGTTATTGTACAATCAATACAAGAAACCATGTTTGAAACTGAATGAAGATCAAATGTCTGAATTTAATCAAGAAAGAGAATTGTGTGAATTGTTTTCGGTGATCATTTCTGAAGATATTAAGAAAACTGATTTTGAACAAATGCCACATTCATGTGCAAAGTGGAGTTTGTTACAACTTGCATACAACAATCATGTTGCGAAGAAGATCTAATGTCACTTACATGACCATATTACATCAAATCATCATTTTGCAACACAAAAGTTTCTATTAATGGAAAGAACTTTAAATAACCCATTTTTTATCATTAACATCCTAATGAATCTTGTAAATATACTCAATCGTCATCAATAATCACTTCTCAATACCCAAAATCAACTAAAATACTTTAGATCATACATGCATGCAACTAAAAATAAGTCTTTCATGGGTTCATAACCCGAATTGCATTATTATCAATAAAGCTCATCATAGATCTTCATAGATCATCAAAATCAATAGCAAGATCATCAAACCCAGATACAAATCATTAAAATTTCGTGCATGTTGAGATTGAGTGTGTGCATGTGGGTTTTATGCCTTGCATCTGGGTTTAATGGTGTGTAGTGTGCATAGAAGCCATGAAAACTACCTTCAAAAGCTTCCAAAGATTGATATGATGAACCAATCTGCTTTTCAAGCTCCTGGACAGTAAGGTTTTGCAGCAACAAGATGTTATGGTGATCTCTAGGCTCTAACAAGATGGTTATGGCTATTGAAGGTGTTTTGCAGAATATAAGGTCGGGAGGTGGAGTGTAGAGCCGAAGGTAATGAGTAAAAAGAATAGGGTGGTAATGATTGTCTTGGTTTTATAAAGATTTTATGTATGGATGTCGTCGCGTACTGCCAAGAGGGTCCCCAAAGGACTTGGCATACCGTAATGAATTTCGGGATTCAAATTCCCCCACCCATCCTTCGCGTACCACCGAGACCCACTCCAGGGTCCTTGGTGTATCCTGAAGGATCCCGATTGAGCCCATTTTGATCAATTTTGATGGTTTGGCTAGTTTTCGACGTTTTCTCGATTATGGAACATTGTTTGGTATTATTTGAACTAACTAGTTCAACGTTTGAGAATTTCGTGACGTTACTAGTGTTTAGTTACACGATTCGTTAAGCGTTCACCAACGTTCGTATTTCGTTAGGCATCTGTGTGCGTGTTGCGATAATTCATTGAATTATCTTGTTTGCCTTAGTGTTCGTACTGCCGTGCCACGTGTCACACTAAATTAAACTAATTCTAGTGCCACGTATGCAATTATCAATTAAACAAATATTTAATTAAAATAGAAGCTGACCTGGAAATTATGGGGTGTCACATCAAGCGAATAGTTTCAATCACTAGAGTGGAATAGGATTCCCGATTGTGTGATGTGATTGCTAAAGAGTTTGTTAGTCCATAAGGAGTCTAGTTTCCGTGGTTCCATGACAGATGTTTCGTAATACAAGCTTCGACATACAAGGATGCGTCAGGAATCATTCGAGACTGTCTCGCAATATCGGGTTAGATTTTAGGGATGGTATGTCACGGAATTTGTTTCCTAATCCTACGGGGATTAGGGACGACTGTCTGCTCATAAATATTTGAGTCGGGATGTCGAAGGATGTAAGTTTGTGACTACGCTTGATGTCATTATGTTTCATAATTCAGAATAGTTCTTACGCTCGCCACCATTTTCATGAAATGGGATAGGCATTTATGGTGACATCTAGTTAAGAGTTTGCAAAGCAAGTGGTTGTCAGGTGGTCTTAGTAGGTTAACCATATGTCTGTCCTTCTTGTCCACGTGGTTTTTTCTGAGGTGGGTTTCTAGCTGTTATATTAGTGTTGATCAATAGTTTCCCTATGTCTCTCTAATCATGAGAGGTCCCTCAAATGTGGCGCGAATAATTTGTAGCGACTAATGATATCGAGACAAAACGAGGTGTGTATCTTGACAGGAAGACAGTTCGTTACAATGGATCGTCAATCTGTTTGGTGATCGTTTCTTTAGCTTAGTTTCTTGAATCAGGTTCTAGTTCACATTCCCAATGTGGTGTTTGTGTTTGCACAAGCTGGGTATCATGGCTAACTTGTCTTACTCCAGCCCCGTTGGGGCGTATTAGTCATCTTCTCATAGTAGTCATTGATTCAGGTAGTTCTCAATGGGTTGTGTTCATGACTGAAACTTTCGAGTTTACAAGGAATCTCTAGTTTCGACCTCGAATGCACACGTTCCCTGGTTTATCGTTAGTGCAGGTTAGAGAAGCATACTAATGAAAGGAATTCACTAGTGGGATTGCTAGGAATGAGTTTCCTTGACATCACTTGTGTTAGGTTGGGTCTATGGCTTCAAGGAATGGTTGGAACTATGATCATACAGTTATAGTTTGTATTCCTTTAATTTTCCTCATGTCTTCTGGACACACTTGTGTGAGTGGTTTCTTGAGTTGAACCAACTACACGAGTAAGTTTAATCAGTCGTGAAGAATCCCCATGAGTTTACATATCGGCTCATGGTTTAACAATCGAGTTCTCGTATTAGGAAACGCCTTATCCATTTCTTGAATAGTTCGGAATGGTATAAGTTACGACACTGTGCTATTAAGATGAGAGTGCCATCGGTCAGTTTTTATGTGAACTGCTTGATCATTCGTACGCGATCTATGGAAGTCAATTCAGAGTAACTGAGGTTTGGGGAATAGTTTGTCGTCATGAGGGATCAACGTTGTTTGACAAGGAAGGGTATCTTTGTTAGAAAGTTCTATACACTGTGGTTTCAATTGGGTCATCTCGTCCTGAGGATGCGCGAATCATGTTGGTGCTTCGACATAGGTAGTGACCAAGAGTTTAGGTACTGAAATACGGGATCAAAGTCTTGTGAGATGCTTTATCCGTTAGGTTATATTAAAAGTAATGTAGACGTGTCTTTGGGATGATAGGTATTAGAGGGTCTATCGACAGAATGAGCTACATGGAAGTGCATTTCTTGTTTGTGGTTGATCATTCAGATATATTGGTCCGTCACTGTAGGTCTTGCATGCTTTGTGGGTTATTTGGAATTATTTATCCCATCTCTCTTCATCGAATGGCATAAGGCAAGAGTTTTCTCTGACGCATACAGTTGTGTGTATCTGGAACACGTCTTCTATTGTTTGTGGAATGGTGTGCATTCCGCATTTGAGCTTGTGAAGCATGCTTGGTTCCAAAGACCTTGTTGTTTCTTACGAAAGTTACTAGGGTCGGAATTCTCTTGAATGCCTACGTTTGCGTTTCTTAAGACAGATCGGGTAAGTTCAAACGTTCGGGAAATCTTAAGACAAATCGGGTTTTAATCTACGGAGTTCAGTGACATTCTAGGTAACATGGTACAATTAGCTTTAACAAGTCTAGATTAGGCAATCGAGAGGTTTGCTAGAGGTTGAGGAGGGTATAGAAAGTAATTCGCTATAATGAGCTGGCTCGGGTGTCTTAGTTTGTTCAATTCCTTTCTTCTTCAACCCTGATGGTTCAAAGAACTGGAATTTACAGTACACATGCTTGATGCAAGACCAAGTTGTGGATCACGGGTCAAGTCGTACTTATTGAATTCTCTTCATCAAGTGTCAATAGATGACTCCATCATCTATATGGATGTCAAAGAGAGTCGGGAGCAATTAACAGTACGTCTTCAGTGTTTTGGATCTGATGAAGCATTGTTGCGCCAGTCTAACTCACTCGTTCGCACATAGTTGTGTTGTTTCTGCTTGGGGTTCCACTTAGCAGGTAGGCATATCCATTGCAGGTGCTATGCCGGAATATCAGTCGTTGAATGTACTATGTTTGCAGATCGACCACTGAAATTTCGGTTCCTACAACTGACAGGACTCACACCTGTGAGCGTCTGTGTGATGTGCAAAAGTTGCACTTAAAAGGTTCAAGTGATTTCAGATCGGCTAGATTGGAGGCCAGAAATCAATGATTTTTACATCGCGATTTCAAATAGGTTAATGGGATTTGTTTGAACTACATGGTTAACGGTCACATGTCAACCATGTGATTTGTATTCCAGGTGGACATAGCTTATCATTGAACTTGCTAGAATTCGTATGCACCTATAAACTCACGATTATGTTGGCCACCATACAGTCATTCTAGTTCTTTCAATCTCAAGCTACTATACACCTTAGGGTTCGAAATTTACTTCTTGAGTGTCAATACTAAGGATTTAGTCCACAGACATACGTCTTGCGGCCGGGTTTACACTCGAGAACGAGGTTGGGGAAAGAGTTTGATTCGGGTTTGATTGCGCTAAATAAGTCTACTTTAGAACATATAAGAGTTCTCTTTGATCTTTAGTTCGTCTGTTCGCTAATCCCCTTGCGCAGGTCGCATGTTCAGTCGATTATGAACGCCCGCTAAGGATGCCAAAGGCATGTTCTTAGGAGTCTGATAATGTCACAAGGATATTGCTAAACTACGCACATAATGTGTTGTGTAAAACTAGTGTAGAGTCTAAGTGTAGAGCTATGGCTATATTCTTAGTTTACTACATGCAAACCTAGTTCTCTATAACCAAGGCTCTGATACCAGTCTGTCACACCCCCAAATCCCACTCACGGTGTCAGACCGCTGGGTCTGACATGGCCAGAATCACAGATCTTATTCATATATAATGACTCTATATGAGTTTGAAAATACACTGTTTCAATAATATGAATCAAGTTGTTGTAATAAATAGCAGCGGAATAATGTAAGTGTTAAGCAGCGGAAAGTAAAACGTCAAGACATTACATTGATTTATAAGTACGTGATTATAAAAATGTTCAAATAAAAGTTAAGATGCATGCAAGACTCCTTCCTAAGATTCCTTAAGTTCAATCATATGCCCTATAGTGTGCTAAGTACATGAGAAATACTTGCTAAAGTGTGTCAACATAAATTTGATGAGTTCATAGGTTGAGATCAAAAGTAAGTAAGCAGTTAAATCATACATGGTCTATTTTATAAAAAAATTTCTAGGCACACGACCTCATGTGTATGATTCATGTGTAAAAATGTTTTACCAATGTCGTCAGGTCCATGTCCCAAAATGTTTGATTCGGATGTATACTGAAATGCTAAAAGTTTGTCAGGTCCGAGACCTCGAGTGTAATTGTTGCGCCACTATCGAAACTAGACTGTTTGATCTTGCCTCCGCCATGTATATCGTAAAAACAATGGCATAGGTCGATATCACGCCCGTCGTGACCTCCAGTCACAGTTGGCGCCGAGTAGGGCTTGTCAGACCCATAGTACTATTTGATAACGCCTCGCTTACAAATAACTAACGGTATGACTGTGTGAGGACTTAGTTTACGATATTGTCACACTCAAATGTTTGTACAGCATAACAGTAATGCATTAAAATGTGTTTGTCACAATGTTTGCCCAGTTGTGTTGACCCGGATGTTGGTCAAGAGTGTTTGCCCAGCTTGTTGACCCAGTTGTTTGGTCAAAAATGTTTGTCCAGTTTATTGACCCAGATGTTGGTAAAAAATGTATGTCAAGTGTTTGAACGATACTTTGTCAAATATGTTTGTCAAATGGTTTGTACAAAATGTTAGTTAGAACTGTTTATCCGAAAGTGTTTGTCATATGCGTTTGTCAAAAGACTTGTTTAGATAGTTTGTCAATAGTATTTGCATGTATTTCTCCCCCTGGCTTGAGTTTGTAAACAGTTAAGAGAAAAGGGGGCCGTGAACTCACCTGAGTAAAGAATGCGTAAGCTCCTAAATCTTCTTGCGAGTCGGTTACTGATTTCCTATATTACATAGGGTACGTAAGTTCGTGTTCAGGTTTATGCGCGTGTCCATGTCCGTGTTCGTGTTCGTGTCCGTGTTCGTGTTCGTGTTCGTGTCATGTTCGTGTTCGTGCACAACAACCCAATGTTGTTATGTTTGTCCATGTTTGATCTTGTTTGACTGTGTTTGACCGTGTCAAGTCAATGACCCGTTGGTGAACCGTGTGTTTGTTATAGTTCGTATTATGTTCGGTATTATCCGCATAATCACGTAAGTCACGTTAATGGAAAACTTATTATTTATAATAATTTTCCATTTTTATTAAGTATGCATAAAATCCATTTTAATAATTCTAGCATGCTTGTTTAGCCTAAGTGAGCATGTTAACACTAAGCACGTTGTTACAAGTCATCAAATGAGCACAAAAATTCCCAAATAAAGTTACTATTTTTAGTAAGTTACCATGTTTATCATGTTTAATCATCAACATCATGCCTATAAAATCACATTATCACAATAAAGTATTTGAAATCATTTATCATCACCAAAACATGCTCGATAGCTCCAATTTATAGAAATCCCCAAATTAAAGTTTCCTTATATATAAATATATGACAAAATCATCAATTCCGTCATGTTTACCTAGACTAATGCATCAATAAGCTCCACATTGGTCATAAATCAACATTTAAACATACTTATTACTTCCAATTCATCATCTAGCACCATCTCATAGCATAAAAGTTACTAATTATAGAAATAGTCATCTAACTTCACAATATGGCACCAAAACCTATATTCATTGCAATCAAGCATTACAAATCAATCATGAAGACACTCAAATGTTGATTTATAAACACCAAGGTTTGTGCATGTGCCATTAAGGGTGTTGCATGTGAGC
The DNA here is from genome assembly GCA_009363875.1 of Mikania micrantha. Taxonomy (NCBI): domain Eukaryota; kingdom Viridiplantae; phylum Streptophyta; class Magnoliopsida; order Asterales; family Asteraceae; genus Mikania; species Mikania micrantha. The sequence continues at coordinate 35,769 of SZYD01001097.1, read as the reverse complement.
ATCTATGAGTGCATGTTGGTTTTTAGATATGCATGTGTGTTTAGATGACAAATAAACCATTAAGGCTACCTTTGAGAGGACCTTGGAGTTGGAATGAGGCTAGATATGGGGCTGGAACTCCTTAGAGGTGGCTGATGGTGACTAGATCAGTTGATGCAAGAGGTGGAGGTCTTGGTTCTTCTTTAAGCCTTCAAACCTTCAAATGGTGGTCTCCAAAATGGTTTGTCATCGTTTCCAGGGGCTGAGAGAAGCTTAACAGAGCTAGATGGTCGGGGATTTGCTTGTGTGTTCGAGAGAAATAAGAAGAGGTGAAAATAAATGAAGTGGGTTGAGTTTTATAAAGTTTCAAGCTTCTAGAGGACTTCGGGTAGTGCCAAGGCCGATCGTGCGTGGCCTTGACGTACCGCCAAGGATGTCGGGATTCAAAAATCCCGCTTCTGCTTCGCCTACCACGAAGCTTTTCGCCGGGGGTCTTCGCGTACCGCGAAGGATCATTTTTATTGATGTTTCGTTTTTATTCGATTTCGTTCGCGTTCGATTCGTAACGTTTATCATAAACGTTTAGTTTGTGTTTTAGCACATAAGCACGTAATAACACATATGTTTGTTTATCATTTGTTCACCAACGTTCATGATTTTTACGACATGTGTGTGCGTTTCTTGGTAATTCATCGAATTAAAGTGCGATATGTTTGTGCTTTCATAATCGTGCCATGTATGAAATAATAATATAAAACATTATTAAATTGAAGAAATTACTGACCTGCAATTTATGGGGTGTCATAAAAATGGTGATGGAGAATCTTAATATGTCTGTAGATTTGAATATGAAAACCCTTAAGAATGAGGTAATTCAGAATAAAATATGTCTGCATTCTCTCACAGGTATAGCTCCACCTCCCCTTGGTTCAAAGAACAGGCTAATGAAGGCAAAAAGAGGGAGACTAAGAAGCTTCTTCTATGCATACTTCTTCCACACCTGTACAACCTTCCCTCACACATAATTGTCCTGTACATGCCTCAAAGCCTTCTACACAAAACAAAGGTCCTTCTCCAATTCCTTCCCCTATACATACAAACATACCTTGTCCTACACCTACACAACCTTCCCCCTAAAAATCACCTTCACCTATTCTTTCTCCAAAGTCTGCTTCTCAAACCCTTCAAAACTTTTCCAAAATTCCCTACAAACCTCAACCTGAAATAACAATTTCTTTCTCAAGAAGAAATAAAAATGTTTCAAAGAAATCCTAGCCTTATTCTTGCAAACCTATCAAAATATTATCCCAAAATCTTGAGTCTAATTGACTTTGAAGACAACAAACTTATCTAATCACTAATACCAAGGAATAGAAAATTCGTTTTAGATGATGATGAGGACAATTTTGTTCCCTCCTCTCCTCACTTTACCAAAATTCCTTCCCCAACAAATAAATCAGTTGACACTGCAACCGAGAAAACACAACCTTCTCCCTTCAAACAATCCTTTTCTCCTAAAAGATTCTTCCCCTCAAAAGAAGTCCTACAGAAACAAATAACTGAAAAAGGTGAGATAGAGATAAAGCTCATGACTGATCATAAAGCCACAGGGCTTTAGAGAGAAGAGGTACTTAAAGCTTACCAAGATCTAATCAACCTATTTGATCAAAAATAGGAGGAGTCTTACCAAATGGAAAGACAAAATTTAATAAAATTCCTCCTGGATGAAGCCAAGTATAAAGTAGAAACCTTCATGAACTGGGACATCACAAGTCTGTGAAAGGAAGCTAAATCCTTATCCTTAAGAAATGTGATCTTTAGATAAAATGACATGACTCTGTATGATGAGTTTTCCAAATTCAAAAAGGCCAATAAGGATCACCCTGAACTATTTCAGAAGGCAAACAATCCCCTCTCTATCACTCTTCCTCCTCTACTTTTCAAACCTCCTCCCAAACCAACCAACCCTTAAATAATTCAAAAGCCAAATCCTCCTTCCAAATCTTTACCTTAGATCTCTAATTCCATGTCTGGAATTAAGAAATGGTTCTTTGAGGAGAGAACCAATATAATAACAATAGAGCGATACGAGAAAACCAGAACTTCCTTTATTCTCTGGTACTCCATTCTGGATCTCTCAGAACGAGACCGTAGGAAGTTACTACACCTAAGGTTAGAAAATGCTAAGTTGAGCAATAAGACACATAAATTCATGCTTGACCTAAGAGGTCAGATCAAAATACGTCTTCTCAAACAATAGGTGGTTTTGGCTTCATCAATCAAGAAGGAGATTGTTGGAAAATAAGGATTGATTAGCCATAACCACATATCTTCAAGACTTACCCACAACCTTTCTATCTTATTATTTCCTAACCCTTAGCTATTCTTGCCTTAGGCTTTTGTCTCCAACCTTTGAATAAAATAACCTTTGAACCTTAACCTCGAAGACAAACCCATAACCCTAGATCCTTACATTCTTCCCCTTGACTTACTAACCAAGGAAGAATGTGAATACGCCACTAAGCACAACCACGGACCCTACATACATACACACACACACACAAGTAAACAACTCGATTTAATCTAGTTGTTAATGATTTAATGATAAACATTATTCGAAATTAATCACACACAAGTTTTCGAATTCTTTCTGATGTTGATGAACTCGAGAACACACTCAGAGGTACTCTAAGTTGCTGGATTGGAACCGACATTGAGTACCAATCTCAAATATCTCTAATTGAGATAGTCGATTCATGTCATGATTTTGGCAAACTCTTTATAAAGCTTTGGGCACGCAAATCAATTTGAGCACAACTTATCATCCCCGAAAAGATGGAAAAATGGAACATACATATCAAACTCTTAAAGATATGCTTCAAAGTTGTGTTATTAATTTTGGAGGTAGCTCAGATATTCATCTTCTACTTGTTGAATTTTCATAACAGCTACCATAATAGTATTCAATGCGTTCCATTTAAAGCATAGTTTGGTCGCAAATGTCAATCTCCCATCTGTTGTTCTGAGATAGTAAAAAACAAATTATTGGTCCAGAATTCGTACGATAAATTATAGACAAGATCTCACTCATTTAGGAATAAATTAAAGTAGGACGTGATCGTCAATAAAGTTATGCTAATAGTCATCGGAGACCCCTTGAATTTCAATTTGCTGATAGGGTTATGTTGGAAGTCTCTCCATGGAAAAGTATATTCAGATTCAGAAAGTTAGGTAAAATCTCACCCATGTTTATGGGACCATTCACAAATCTCGAAAGAATAAATGGTGGCAAGGTTCGTCTGATAGTTCGCCTGAAGGTTCATTGCTGTTTCAGCAGAGGTTCGTCTAAGTTTAGGTTCGCTTGTCTCAAGATTCGTTGCTTGAAGTTCGCAGCTTCAGGTTCGTGTGATTGTAGATTCGTGACTAGAAAGATTCGTGTGATACAGGTTCGTCTGATTAAAGGTTCGTGTGACTGAAGGTTCGTTGAGTTCACACATTGCTGAAGGTTCGCCTGATTCAAAGGTTCTTGAGGTGAAAAGGTTCGCTGTTTAGAAGTTTTGAAATTATGTCGAAGATGTACGCTGCAATGGCTAGTCAGAATACTAAGATTCAGAGCATTCTGATTAGTGAAACCAAAGTGGGAAGTATGAACAAAGTGCCAAAGCTGCTAGATTTGGCAGACTATGACAATTGGAAGGGTAGATTTGGAACACATCTTAATGGAACGGATACAAATCTTTGGGAAGGTATTCTATCACCATATGAAAGACCGAGAGTTGTGGGAACTCATTTATATCAACTTTTAGAGAGACTTGATGTTGATGAGAGAAAGAAGTATGATTCAGAGAAAAAGGTGTATTGGATGCTTAGCCAGGCCATTCCAAATCAGATTTTACATCAATTTGATGAGCACAAGACTTCTTATAGTCTATGGAATGCCTTGAAAGCTAGAGTTGAGGGTAATACAAATTTGAAGAAGATGAAAGCTACAGACATTCGTAAAGATTTGAAAACTTCAATTTCATAGGCAATGAAAGTCTGGAAGCATTAATTACAAGATACAGACGCCTGCTGACAGAAGTGAGAAAGTGTGGCATCGAATATTCTGAAGATGAAAAGATTGATTGCCTTGCTAATGCTTTACCTGACAAGTGGAACTCTTTAGTGTTGATGTTGAGAGAGAATTTACCAGGACTGACCTTGGTAGAATTTGTTCAAAAACTTGAGGAACAAGAGATGAAGGATAAAAGGAAAGCGCGAAGAGTGAACGTTACACAAGATCCTTCATTATATGGTGGTTCTGTAGTTACACCACCGGCTTCATCTGCCAAGATTCAGACAGCATTTATGTCTAGTACTTCTGATATTACTCATGTTCCTTCTGCATCTACAAGTTCCAGTTCATCCTATTCTAACAATGAGAAGAAGTCTGACTCGACACCACCTCCTATTCAGCTAAATACTACCAATCTGGGAAGAGTTACTATTGAAGCTTTCAGGGACCACATGTCTATTCTATCTTGTGTGGTTAGCGCATATGATGAACAAGTTGCAGGAAGGATTGGAAATGCAAATCTGACATTTGAAGATTATGAACAAATCGATGATGATGAAATGGAGCTAATTGACTCTCAATGGGCACTAGTGAGTGTTATTTGAAGAAACACTCGTTATGAGAAGAAGACGGGCAAGAAATTCACTTTCGACCGCAACACCAAGTTTGGGTTTAATCCTAAAACTACTCAATGCTACAACTATGGTGAGCTAGGTCACTTTTCCAGAGAATGCAAGAATCCAAAGAAACAAGGGAATCTAAACCCGTTTAAGCCAAAGGAAACTTATCAGAAAAAGAAAGAAAAATCTGAAGAATCATCATCTAAAGCTTTGGTGAGTCATGCTGATGAGGGCTATGACTGGGGTAAGCAGTACGATGAACTGATGGGTGCCTTTATGGCTTCGTTGGAGGAAGACTATGGGAAAGGAAAAGAGAAAGCGGATGAGGTAAATGAGGATTCATTTGAAATGATTGCAAACTGAAAGAGATGAATGCTCAGCTAACGGCTGAACTGATAGAGAGCACAGAAGCAAATAAGAAGTTGATTTTAAGAGAAAAATCTTTTGACAAGAAGATAATCGATCTTGGTAAAGAAAATGAAGATTTGAAAATCAAAGTTTTACAAAATAACCATGCTGTGTCTGTGCATCTTGAATCAGTTCAAAAGTTGAAGGTGGAATTATCAGCAGCAAAAGCTGAAGCTGAGTTACATAAGGGCAAGCTTGAAAACTATCAAAATTCTAAGTATGTCATTGACTACTTTGCTGCCATGCAAAGATCTTCGCATGATACTACTGGAATTGGTTTTCATTCGGTGCCACCTCCTCCCAGTTATGTAACAAGACCACAACTTAACTCGGATTTGGAAGTTAATCTCGTTTCCTTAAATGAGATTGTGTCTGACCAAGTAACTGGGGATGAGGAAAGTTCATCATCTCATAAAGAGTTTGTTGATTATGATGCTCCTATTATCGAGGACATCACAGATTCAGAATTTCTAGCTGATATTCTGAGAATGATTGGTTATCAAGTTAATAATATAGAGAAGAAGAGTCCAAAATTTCAGAAATCAAAGTCTGAAATAAAACCAGTTGAGAAAGCAGTGGTTAAACAAACTGTTGTTTCCAAACCAGGGCTAAAAGTCAAAACTACCTCCACTCTCAAACCAAATGTGTTTATCAAGTCTTCCACTACACAGAAAGGAGAGTCGAGTGGTGTTTTTCAAAAACAAAAAGGGTTTTCTGAAAAGGTTGATAAGAAGGTTGTCAAGATGGTTGACAAAGTTAATCAATTTGGGGATGGAAACAAGGGAAAATCAAAGCTTTCTCAAAATCAAAACAATAATTCCAAGATAAAAGCCATTGGTTTGAGACAAATTGTTTCATCTCCATCTGTTGCATCTAAATCTTTGGGTTCATCTAAGGGTTCCGATGAATTAAAACCAAAGAGTCTTTCGCAAAGGAAATGCTACAGATGTGGGAGATTGGGTCATGTCATTGCTGATTGTGAGTTGGATAATTGTAACAGATTTAAGTCCTTTACTCCACGAGAAACACGACAGTGTTTTACTTGTAGTGGAAAAGGACATATTTCAGAAAATTGTCCAAATCATAAGATGAGGAAGAGTTCTGTTAATGACAGTCGGGTGATCCAATCTGGTGGGAGTCCTAGGAAAGTGAAGCCTAGTGAGGAGAAAATGAGAGTCCTCAGGAAATTTGATCCTGAATGTGTCTGGGTTAAAGAAGAAAAGAATCAGAAAAAGAATGTTTTTGATAATAAACAACATGTCAAAAAGTTGGTAAAAATGGCATCATCATCTGATGATGATTTCTTTGACAATTTTTCTTCCAAACGATTTTCAAAAAAAAATGTTAATTCGAACTCTTTTTGGAAATTCAGACACAGGTCAGATGATAAATTTTTTGTGAGAAAGCATGAATGCTTTGAAGATGGGTTTTCAAGCAGTTCATCAAAACCGAATGGCAGGAGGCTATTCAGGGAGACTCAACACCGGATTGGCGGGAGTCATCCCTTTTGATACCGATCAAAATTTTAATTTATTGTGCAGGTGGCATTTATGGGCCATATCAACAGTCGCTGGATTGTTGATAGTGGATGCTCACGACACATGACGGGAGAGTTAGGTTTGTTAAAAGATTTCAGACAAATGAAAGGGAGTTATGTTAATTTTGCAGGTGACAAAGGTGGTCAGATTACCGGGTGTGGTAGTTTGACTAATGGTAAAGTTTCCTTTGACAACGTGAATTACTACAAGGAATTAACTAACAACCTATTGAGTGTGTCACAGATTTGTGACAAAGGCTATAAAGTGTTGTTTGATAATGAGAGATGTTATGTGCTTCAACAAGGAATTCAGATTCCTGAAGATTGGATTTCGAGGACTGCCGACAGGAGTAAGGATTTATATGTTTTGGACATGGCTAAGGCGGAGACGGTAAACAATGTAGAAACGTGTCTGGTGTCGAAGGCAACCGAGCAGGATACGCGGTCTTGGCACAGACGGATGGGTCACATACATATCAGGAAGATGAATCATTTAGTACATAATCATTTGGTTGATGGAGTACCTGTTAAACACTTTAAACACTCTGATGTGTGTGTGTCTTGCAAAAAGGGTAAAAGAAAAGGAGGTCACATAAATCTAAAACCGTGTTTTCTATTGATAAACCACTAGAACTCCTTCACATGGATTTATTTGGACCGATCAATGTAAAGAGTATCGGTGGTGAATCATACTGTTTTGTGGTGACCAATGATTTTTCTAGATTTTCATGGGTAATGTTCTTAAAATATAAATCTGAAACTTATGAAAATTTTGTTTTGTTGGTGAACGGGTTGGAGACTTTATACAAGTTGAGAGTAAGGCGTGTTCGTTCAGACAATGGGACAGAGTTCAAGAATCAACACATGGAAGAATTTTGTGATTCAAAGGGCATTCAGCAGCAATTCAGTGCACCATATGAACCACAGATGAATGGTGTAGCTGAGAGAAAGAACCGGACATTGACTGAGTCTGCTAGAACTATGCTCGCTGATTCTAAGCTCCCCATTACATTCTGGAGTGAAGCCGTAGCGACCGCCTGTTTTACTCTTAACAGAGTGCTGATTGTGAAAAGACATAATAAGACTTGCTATGAACTGCTTCAAAATCGAAAACCTAATTTGGAACACTTGGAACCTTTCGGGGCTCCTTGTACCATGCTTAAGAAAGATGCTAAATTCAACTCTAAGGTTGAAGAAGGTTTCTCTCTTGGCTATAGCCTGCCCAATAAACGTGTGTTTAACAAACGTACGGGTGTTGTGGAACTATGGTATAATGTGGATGTTCAAAGACATACACCTATACCTAAATGCAAAGGACGAAATTGGCTTTTTGATTATGATAAACTTTTTGAGTCTTTTAACTTGTCTCCAAATGTTTCTGATGATGAAATAACCTTGCAAATGTTATATGATCTGCAGAATTCTGAAGATCAAGGTGTTTATCATCAAGCTGAAGATACTAATCCAACGGAGGAAGGCACTTCAGGAGTAATCAATGATGATTGGTCGTCTGATGATGATCAGGATGTATTTGAAGATGCAGTTTCTCATGATCAAGATGTTGATCAGAATATCAAAAATCTTGATCATAATGTTGGAGTTCCTCAAGTGCCAGTCTCTAGAGTTCATGTAAATCATCCTATTGAGCAGATCATTGGAAATCCATCTGGTGGAGTACAAACAAGAAATCAAGTTACAAGTGAGGAGAGTTTGTATGTTGAGTTGGAAAGAACTCATGGAACTCAAGAGTTATGGATGCATTCTGCATTTATTTCTCACATTGAGCCAAAATCTGTTACTGAAGCGCTGCGTGAGCCTGCCTGGGTGGAGGCTATGCAAGAGGAGCTGAATCAGTTTCAGAAGCTGGGTGTGTGGCATTTGGTGGATTTGCCAAATGGAGAAAAGAAAATTGGCACTAGATGCGTGTTAAAGTGCAAAAGAGATGATCGAGGCTTGATTGTTCGGAACAAAGCACGTTTAGTGGTTCAAGGTTTCAAACAAGTCGAATGGATTGATTACGACGAAGTGTTTGCACCAGTGGCGCGGCTAGAAGCAATACGACTTTTTCTAGCTTTTGCTGCCCACAAGAAATTTAAAGTTTTTCAGTTGGATGTTAAGTCTGCATTTCTCTATGGGTCTTTGAAGGAAACAGTGTACGTTTGTCAGCAACCGGACTTTGAGGATCCTATCCACCGGGATCAGATTTACATCCTCGAAAAAGCACTGTACGGTTTACATCAGGCTCCTCGTGCCTGGTATGAGACCTTATCGACTCACCTTATTGAACACGGGTTCAATAGGGGTCAGATTGACAGGACATTGTTTTATCGAGAAAAGGGCAAGGATAGTATTCTTGTTCAGATCTATGTACATGACATTATCTTTGGATCTACCGATGAACAGATGTGTCTGGAATATAAAGAGGTTATGATTGAGAAGTTTGAAATGAGTGCCATGTCAGACATCAAATTTTTCTTGGGATTACAAATGGATCAGACTGATGATGGAATCTTCATTCATCAGACAAAATACATTCAAGATGTGCTAAAACGGTTTAGCATGCTTGATTGTAAACCCATTTCCACGCCCATTCAGCCTAATCACGGGATTGAGTCTGATCTTAAGGGGGAGCTAATTGATGCTACTTTATATCATGGAATGATTGGAAGTTTGATTTACTTGACAGGCTCAAGGCCAGATATCGTATTTGCTACAAGTATATGTGCTCGATATCAATCAAAACCTAAAGTGTCTCATCTGATAGCAGGCAAAAGAATTCTTCATTATCTGAAGGGTACACCAGACACCGGTCTTTGGTATCCTAAGGATGATAACTTTTCCTTCAATGCCTATAGTGATTCTGACTATAGAGGATGCAAGACTGATGCAAAGTCCACAACCGGAGGTGCACAGTTTTTAGGGGAGAAGTTAGTCTCTTGGCACTGCAAAAAGCCGACATATGTTGCTACTTCAACGTGTGAGGCTGAGTATGTAGCGGCTGCCAGTTGTTGTTCACAAGTCTTGTGGTTACAACAACAGATGAGAGATTATGGTTTGAATTTTCTGACTACCCCGATTCATGTCAACAACGAGGCTGCTATTGCTATCACCAAGAATCCGGTGTATCATTCACGATCCAAACACATTGATATTTTGTTTCATTTCATACGTGATTGCTATGAAAAGAAACTCATTGGTGTGGTGAAGATACAAACCAACGAGCAAAGAGCAGACCTTCTCACCAAGGCCTTTGACAAAAACCGTTTTGAGTAATTACTCAAATTAAATGGAATTCGGGTCATGGGTGAGGTAATTAAGAATCAACTTCCTTCGTAATCATATTTTTATTGAATTAACATCAGATATTTTAATTTTTTTTGTTTTGTGTTTTCATATTTAGGGGGAGAAAATTTTGAAAAACACAAAAACATTTGAAAAACCAAAAACACAAAAACATTAAAAACTTGAAAATTCTGAGAAATTGATTCGACTAAGTGAGAAATGATAGCACATTGTTTACAATTGGAAGCATATTTGTACCATTAACAACTTAAACATAAAGAGCAGTGACAAGTACTAAGTATGATGTGTTAGTAGGTTTATAACTTAGTTAAGATGAATTTAAACAAAAGTTTGATTATGCGTTATGAAAAACAGATGCTTAGAATACAGTACTTAGTTTTGTCCTGAAAGAGTGGTAGTTAATCTTACAAAATGTTTCTTGAACAAAAGTTAAATTACTAGTTTTTATCATGTGTTTAATTTTCTAAAGAAATTCTGAATTGTTTTTTCTTTTATTTTAGTTTAAAGCTGAAACATTCTTTGTGTATACTTGCGTATCGACCTGATTGTTATAGTTTTAAACAAGTCAAATTTGTTTTCTTGGTTCTGATTAAGATTTGGACATTCTCTGCGTATATGAAAATATCGATCTGATTGTTAAAAACTTAATCTTAAATTATTGTTTCGTTCATTTTCTGAATCATCTGATTATACGTAAGTATCAACCTTGATTCTATGATTTTGAACAAATTCAAATTGTTTTACATTTTATTATTTTCAAAAGACATTCTAATTTGTTTTTGCATGATCAAGCTAGTTAAAATTGAAATATATTGTTTCAAGAACATTATTGTTTGATTAATTATTCATAAATCGGGGATGTGTTCAAGTAAATGGAAATCATAAAGTATTTGATAGTTTTGTTTAATTGATATTTTAACTAAGTAATTAAACTTAAAAAGGTTTTATACTGACAATCATCTTCGTACTGTAATTTGCTGTTAAATATATTCATTAATTCAATCAGATATGTTGATAATTGTAACACAATATGATCTCATGTCTGGATATTTCTCAAATAAAAAGATGTGATTGTTTTGTTATTTTAGTTAGATTTGTTAAATTTGTAGTTTTCTTTTCCTAAAATTTGAAAAAATTACAAAAAGATGTTTGTTTCTATCTGATGTTAAATCAATAATATTTGATTATTTGTTTGACTTTGAAACATTTAAACATGGATTTGTTTTGAAATTTTAAATAAAAATAAAATTTTTAAAGGTTCGCCAGAAATGATTTGTGAGAAGGTTCGTCCAACAGGTTCGCTGGCTAGATTCGCTGGCTAGGTTCGCTGGCTAGGTTCGCTGGCTAGGTTCGTTGGATAGGTTCATCCAATAGGTTTGTGGACAGGTTCGCTTGAGAGGTTCGGTCAACAGAAGAGTCAAAGGTTCGTCAAACATGTTTGGTCAAATAGGTTCTCATATAAATATCAGGTTCGTGGTTAAGTTTCGTCACTTTTACTTTTTGGACCTGACGAACCTGCAAGAAGAGATTTTTTCGATTTTTGATATTGGATCTCCGAAGCTGTTTTGTTGACATCATTAGATTCGAAATTTGTTTGTGATCATTTTTAGGTATATAATTTGGAATTTGACCGACTGATTTAGAAGATATAAACAGTTTTTAGAGTTTAAGTCGAACCTATTTTGTTTAGGTTAAAAACCTATTAAAATCTAAAATCTGGAAAAAATGTTTTTATTAAAGTTGTTCATCGTGGTGTTTCAAATCTTGGGGTATATTTTTTTTTATCTAATTCGAAGATTTGGAAATTTGATTTTGAAATTGAAAAGGTTTGCTGGATGAACAAGGTTCGCTAGATGAACTAAGGTTCGCAGAACCTTGAAGGTTCGTCTGAATCTGATAGGTTCATGGCGAACCTCTGAATTTCAAAAGAACCGAACCTTATTGGTCAAGGTTCTTTTGATCAACAGGTTCATTTGATATGAAGGTTCGTTCAATGAAGGTTCGTTCAATGAAGGTTCGTTCATTGAAGGTTCGTTCATTCAAAGGTTCGTTCTCCAGAAGGTTCGTTCAGTGAATAGGTTTGCCTAATTAACAGGTTCGTCTAGATAGGTTCGTCTCAGGGGAGGTTTGCTGGTTTCTATACTTAGAATTTTTTTCGTTTTTCTTAATATTCTTAAATTTTTTTGTTCTAATTTTGTTTTCTTTCTCTTTGTAGAAATGGCGAATTTGACATTCGGAGACAAACACAATGTGTGTGCTTATCTTGATCCTACAACCAGGAATGGCAAAGACTTTCGGCCGATGATCGAGTTTCTGCGACGATCTCGGATTTACTATGCCATTTCCAATTCTTGCCAGATATATAGATCCCATATACAGAGTTTCTGGGAGTCTGCGAGGCTGATTTCTGTTGATGAGGATTATGTTATAGAAGCGAATGTGCTTGGACAAGCAATTCATATTACAGAAGGTGATATCCGAAGAGTGTTGCAGTTCGGAGGAGAACCTGCTGGTATGACACTCATACCAGAGAGGTGCATAAAAGGTTGTTTTCTGAGGATTAGATACTTCGGAGCCTATAATGTTACATCTATTAAGAAGGGAAAGCTTCCTCTACAGTACAAGTTGCTTGCACATGTGTTATTACATTGCTTAAGCATGAGGAAAGGTACTTTTGACGAGCTTCGGGACTTGATGCGGTCAGCCATGGTAGCTTTGATATTGAACAAATAGTTCAATTTTTTTGCGATGATATTCTGTTACATGTCTGACAACATTACAAAAGCCAAGGATAGATTCTATATGTATCCTCGCTTTGTTCAGATGTTGATTGATGAGAGGATGCTAGAGCAGATGTTGCCTAGGGATGCTACTGATCTTCTAAAGCTTAAACACATCACTGACTCAAGTCTTGGTCAGGTCAGGGTGTACCAGAAAAGTGGAGATGCAATTTTACAGAAAGATTTGATTGGTCACTGTGCCAAGGCTAATTATTTAGCTCCTGAGGGTGATGAATGGAGACAAGCAGAGTGTGAGTCTGATAATGAAGAGTTTGATAATGATGATGATAATCAGCAACAACCACCACCTCCTCCTCCAAGACAACAATCAAGGAAGTCTACTGCTCAATCTTCTCAATCTCAACAACAAGGTCAATCTTCTTATTCACAGGAGCCTGTTCAAGGTGTATTTACAGAGCAACAGGGTGAACCAGCTGATGTAGAAGGTAAAGATGAAGGTGAAAAGTCTACTGATTCAGAGTCAGAGTTGGAAACTATTGTGATGGGGAGTGTAGTGATTAAAAGACTAAAGAAGAGGCCTGCTACTGAACAATCAGAAGGAGCAAAAGAAGAAAGGGATGATCCTAGTTTTGAAGTTAAAAAACCTGAATCTTCTAGACCTAAGAAGAAGAAGAGAATGGCAAAAAGTCCATATGCCAAGAAGAAGACCAAAGTACCTAAGATCATAGTATCTTCATCAGTTGTCACTTCTATTGTTTCCTCTTCTTCAGTGCCTATTATCACATCTTCTTCACCTGCTGCAGTTCACGTTTTATCTCCAATTGTTACTATTTCTGCTTCTACTGAGTCAGTACCTGTTTCTACAGTTCCAGGAGGCTTAGGGCAAGCTCCTGAGTATGTGAATGTGGCTACATTTGTTCCATCTTTCATGGAGACTACAACAGTGACTACATCATTGCCAGAATCTTCATTTCATCAAGCTTCTACTTCTAAAGATGATTTATTTGGAAGTTTAGATGATTTAGGGGATCTTAATTTCACTGTTTATTATGATGATACAGAGATTAGAAGAAGGATTTCTATGTTATCAAATGAGTTTGATATCTATAAGATGGAGAAGGAAAAGGTTAAAGTTGATCAAACATCTTCCACTGGAACAAGTGAATTAGATGAGATGAAATCTCAGATTGCTCAATTAATGAAATGGAGGGAGGAAGATATAGTTGAGAAGAAAATGATGAATGAAAGGATTGCTTCTTTGGAATCCATGATTGAGATCCAAAATGGTGATATTGTAGAGATGCAGAATCAGAATAGTGATTTAAGACAAAAAGATTGATGATCTGAAAGCAAAAGATTCTAAAGCTGAAGTTTTTGGTTCTGTTCATGAGAAGGTGATTGTAGATGTTGATGAAGAGGAAGAGGATGAGAAGATAGACTATGGTGATTCTGACGTGGATGAACATCCGAGCTTAAATGCTCGTGAGGATGATGAAGATGGTGATGGTGATTTAGGTGGTGAGAGTGGGTCTGGTGAGCTGAATTCACAGACTGGAGCTATTGTTTTGTATGATTCGTCAAAGATTGCTGTGGATGCTACTCCTGTTAGTGTTGTATCTTCTGATAGGACTACTGATTGTAATGATGTTGAAGTTGAAGATTTGACTGAATTGGAATATCAGAAAGTTGTTGATTACTCTTTGCCCACATTTCTTGATCTGTTTAAACTATATTTTGATATTAACATGCAGAGAATGATAGTTGAGATTTCGGTTGATAAAGACTTAGAAGAAGGTGAAATTGCTGGAGGCTATTCTACAAAAGATTTCAATGACATGTTTGAGATAGATGCTCATCAAATGTTTGATTTTGAGCAAGAGGATGATCTGGATTTATTTGATTTTGAAGGAGATGAAATAATTGATGAAGATTTATATAACATGAATACTTTAAAGAAGATTTTTGAACTTGGAGTTGTGTCAAAGACTTCACTGGCTAAAGTTCAAGAAAAGACTAATTTGGATTTCTGGAAAGAAAATCAAGATGAAATGAAGTATATTGTTGATCATTTATATATCTTCAAACAGATGATTGAAGTGATAGACGACAAAGTTCAAGACAACCAAACTAAACAATTCAAAAAATTTAAGCTTGGATCCAAGTCGAAGATGATTGGAAGAATTGTTAGTTATGGTTACTTTCACAACATTCCAGGAAGTCTTGCTGATAAAGGATGCTATGTGGTAAAACGGATTGACGGATGTTAGTATTTTGGCAAAGATTTAGACTTGATGAGTTTACCATCTTTTGAGTGCATGACATTGTCCAGATTGAAGATGATCAAGCCTATACAGACAAAACATAATGAAACTTTTGAGAGGTTACTAAAGAAAGAAGCTCAGACAGGATGGATTTTGTTGTCTCCTCAAGTTAGAGACAAGATACATGGATATGCAAAGCCAAATGTATTCAAGAGACCAAGGTTGAGGATGATGGAACAGAATTGGAATCAAATTCTGGTTTTATGATGAACAGACAGCTGAAGCAGTAATATTGTTGAAACAAGAAGATCAGTGGAGGTTGATCAGAATGTTGGATCCTGTGTGGATTGTCAATTGTTCCAAGGATGATATTGATTTACTTAACATGGCTGAGATTTTTGTAGCTGATGGTTATCATGATGTTGGCATAAGCTACAAAGATATGGCAGTTCAGTTTCACACCATTGCTAGAATTTGTTATACTCTGGGTATACATTCAGGATGCAATTGGGAAGATGTGAACTATCTATATGTTGAGTTGATGAAAATTCAGAAGGAAAGAGATGAAAGGGATGCCAAGTTGGAGGCTGAGAGACTAGCAAAGATTCCTCGTTCGGTTGTGATTCGAGCGGTGGATAATGTTGTTGGAGAAACAAGTGGTCTTGATGACCAAGATAAAGACAAAGCTGAAGATAAAGACTGAAGATTTTTGATAGCAACTATTAAGGGGGAGTTTGTTAGTGCATTTTTGTTATAGTTTGCTATTCAAAATGTAATTTATAGAAGTATTTGTATAGGTTCGGCATAGGTTTTGCATAGGTTCGTTTGGCCCACAAACCTAGGCAAGTTCGGCGAACCTGTTTCTTTGATAGGTTTGGCAAACCTATATCTTTGGAAAGGTTCAGCGAACCTATAGGTTTGGCAACCTAGGTTCGCCCAGCGAACCTCAAGGTTCGGCTAAAGGATAGGTTCGGCTGACAGAAGCTGTATATATAGAAGGTTTGTCTGAATTTCAAAGGGACTTTTGGCAGAACTTTGAGAACTTCAGAAAACCTGAGTGTGTATTCTCTGTGTAAGAAACTTTCTGTGTGAAAGATTTTTAATCAATTGATAGATTAATACAAGAAGATGTTTATGAAATTACTTGTTCTTCTTTGATTCTTTAGAGATTAAACATGGATTCCGCACGTGTTTGATTGTTTATTGAACTTCTTCATTCGATCCTGATCAGATTCACCAAATCTACAGGCTGGTCTTCCTTTCACGAACCAGCACTGTTCACCATCATCATCCTTGCATCTAAATCAGTTGCAGGTCCAAACCCACCGATCCTACCCTTTTCTATTAACTCGTTTTAAAGTTTTAAAGTGGTAAGATGTGTTTACAAACTCAATGTCATAACCGGTTGTTTAAAGAAGAAAAACAAAAAGTAAAATGATCAGTCTACCTTCAAATCACGTTCAAATGCTCGAAATCTTCGTGGGTTCTTGTTCTCCTCGATCACACGAACGCTTAGGTACCAAGATCTCTTGAAATGGTTGAGAAACGTAGGAGAAATCGTAGAGAGAAGTTAGAGAAAGAGAGTAGGGTGACGAATTTGTGATTCTAGAGAGAGAAAGGGTTTGTGTAAATGAAGAGAAAGAAGAGGTTCTCCTTTCTTATACCTCGTTTCGTCCCCGCGTGCTCGGTCTCGTTTATTTCGCGTTAAAAATTATTAAATGTTCGGTTTTTCTCGTAAAACATATTTAAAACATGAAACGTTTAAATAATTAAATTTTGTTTAGCATAATGATGTTAATTAAATTCGTTTTATAAAATGATCTTACATATTTCCATTTAATTATTTATTTAGATGATACAATTTTTATTCAATTCGTTAAAGGTTGTAATTCCTAATAAATGTTTTGAATTCTTTTTATTAAATTTAAATATCGAATTTATTATTTCGGTTATCTCATCGATACGCGTTACTCACGTACGAATTCGTAAAGATCGTCACATTTTCGAATCCAACGCTCGTATCGTGTTTCGATTCGTTTTACGATTTATGGAATATCGTTTCAGTTTATTATTCCTAATAATTATATTCATGTGAATCGTCACCCACGTGAATACATTATTAAGTTTAATATTTCTGAAATAACATTCACGTTTGAAGTATATTCGTAACCTCACCATCGCGTAGTTAATTTCAATAACGCTTTCATTATTTTATTACTTTAAATATTATAATTTCTCAATCCAAATCCCACTAAATCATATCACTGACACATCCATGATAGACCGAAATAAGCTTATGTATAGGGCATATGTGCGAGTAGGTCGCAGCCTATCCAGCCACCGTCCCACCACCATTTCGATAAACCATGACCATGTGTCCTTGACTATATTTAGTAACTGTAGGACCTAGTAGGAGCTCGGAAACAATCTGATTCAAAGAGAAATCTGCTTGATAGCCTCTGGAATAGTGCGGAATCCTATTCCAGGGTTTTCCAATTGAAACCAACAGCAACCGTGGTGAATCGAGAGAATAGAATCAACGTGTGAGGAAGAATCGATCACCACGGGTTGAGAATCGAAGTTGGACGGTAAGAATAGCTCAAAACTTCAAGGGTTTGACACTGGAGTGCACTGGGAAGAATGAGGACTCGGAAAAGTTAGGTTTGAAATGATTTGAACTTGTATTTATAGACTGTAGTCATTCGGCTGAATGAGTGGCCGAAGCAGCTCATTCGGCGAATGACTCATTCGCTTGCCTATGTCATTCGCTAGGCGTTCATTCGGCGAATGACTTCATTCGTTAGAGTCATTCGCCCGAATGGTCAGAACTCATACTCAACATTAAACATTACTAAATCAAATCAAACAAACATATAATCAACAATTAAACATTAATATCAACATATAAAGACAACTTCCATTAATATAACTTGAACTTTACATGATGGTTAATACAAAATTGAACTAGGGACATGAAATGCATCTACAAACTCCCCCTTGAACCTAGTTCACACCTTGGAAATGTCTTTCTTGAAGTACTTCTCAGTAATAGCTTTCCAGTCTGCTCCAGCATGAATCTTGAATATACTGCAGAGACGGATCACTCTCTTAAACTGTAGCGCCTGTACCATGTCCTGTACATCAAAGAAAATCTGATGACGAAACAATGCTTGGACATCTTTGTGGGACAAGTTAGTCAACCACATTGGATCAAAAATACGTTCTGTTTCCCACTTCTTATCTTTACACATGACAATCACAGCTTCTCCACTCCGTCCATCATAGTACCACCATCGGAAGCCTTCTATAAAGTCTTGTCGCGTCTTCCTTAACGGAATCTTCTTCAAAAATTTAGGAGGAAGCCACTTCAGGATAACTTTGTGCTTTCGGGTGTCTCCATCAATTTCTGGCAAATAATAACGTTCAGGCTGTTGGGGCTGAAAGTTCACCCATCTCTTTCTGTATTCGTACTTAATCTGATGAGAAAACCAGGCTGACATTCCAGAATCTTCACTATATAGCATCCTCAGACGTGCTAACTGATTGACTTCAAAACCTGGCAAGTCTTAAAATCGTGAGGATGCTTGAAGTAGTCAATGCCTCTTTCTCTTTTCACAGCATAGCACCCAAGATCATGAAAGAATGCCCAGCTCAAGATTTGACCTCCAGCCTTGTAGCCTTTGGTTCTGTATACTTTCTTGTGCGTAGCTGGCAACTTCATGGTGCTTTCTTTCTTCAGGACCTCCCAGTAGGCCTCCCATTCCTCTTTTCTCTTCTTTTGATCATCAGCTTCGGCTTTGCTAACCTCAACTTGTTCTTCTAAGTATCGGATCAGTAGATCTTCAATGGCTTGATCAAACTGATCAGAGAATGTTGGAAGCTCGTCCTCAGCTGATGTATACTTTGGGTATTCTTCATCAGTTATGTGTTCAAGAATAGCCTCATCTATATCATCAAAGGCCTCTGGAGTAGGCTTATCAAACACTGGAACTGAGGTATCATCAGTGATAACCTCATCTGGGTTTAGCCTGAACAGTTCAGCTATCTGCTCCTTCGATAGGAAATGTATGATCTATCCCTCCTCTTTGTCATAGCTAACTGAGTACTGTATGATTCCTTGAGTGTCAAGAATCATAGTAAGAGTTGTCCAGTTGACGTCTCACAGGTACAGCATCTACTTCCTTAGTAGCTTCTGGTTCTTTAGACTGTGTAGGAGGAGGTGGAGGAGGAGCCTTTTTCTTCTTGTCGTTTGCACTCTCGGACCGGATCTCAGATGTAGAAGGGGCTTGATCATCATCATCATCATCATCATCATCATCATCATCATCAGAACTTGATGAACCAGAAGACCCACTTCCTGATCCGTCCTTATCATCATCATCTGAATCATCAGCTTTGTCATAATCTTCATAGTCTACTTTCTCCTCATCAGATTCCTCTTCCTCTTCTTCCCCTTCCTCTTCCTTTTCTTTCTCAGAATCTGAATCATCGGATTGAGCAGCAGTGCCTTCAAGTCTGGGAGTGCTGTCTTTGAGATTCTCAACTTGTTCAGCAAGACGAGCATTCTCCTCTTCCAATAACATAATCCGATCATTGAAACCAGAGGCTGTCAATGCCAGCTGGTTATGCTCATATATGTATTTCAGCAACTGCTCCTCTTGCTGGGCTGATCGAGCCCGTAGATCAGCTCTCTGATCAGCGGCCTGAAAAAGCAAGGTATCCTGCTCCTCTACCCGCTGAGTGAGCTAGGCAATAATCAGTTCATGCTCCTTATTCTTCTTTTCTTGTTCCATGCTTCTCTCCATCAGTCTAAGTACCATATTGTTCAGAGTGTTAAGCTGATCCACAACTGAAACAGTAGGCACGAACGTGTCAGCTCGTGAAATGGAGGGACCAGCAGGCATCAGTAAAGATAGGAATCTGAGTAAGAGAGGTGGTCAGAGGGGCCGTAGTAGCACGAGTCGGAATAGCCCTTGACCTGGTCAGTGAAGAAACTGAGACAGCTGCTACTGATGTAACAGTAGTTGTAGCAGCTGTCGTCAGTTCTGACATCCTCTGAAAGAGGAACCTCGATCTCTTCCTCCTGCCAGCAGAAGAAGAAGACTGAACGGCAGCAACAGAAACTGCTGCAGAAGCTGGAATAGAGGAACGTGGAGGAGGTGAAACATCAAACTCAGGGATGAATAGTGGATCCGTAATCTCCTCCATCTCTGCTTCAGTTCTCTTCCTCTTCCGCTTCATCAATCTCCCAGCAATCCATACACTCTCGAATTCATCATCTGGCGTATCCTCTGAATCCGAACTACCAGCTTTATCAGCACCAGCTTCACCCTCAACATCACTTGAGTCCTCTGACTCATCTCCATCAGCAGTAGATGTGGTGCCTATTGTGTCAAGAGGAGTAGTCACTGTGGAGGTAGTAGTAGCCATGAAATCCAGCTCCAACAGTGAATCAACATCTACATCCTCATCATCTGCCATGGAAGTACTCACACCAGCCCCAGCAGTCACAACAACAGCCTCAACTAGGCTAACATCAGCAGCGGTAATAATAACATCAACATCTGCACTCACACTAACAGTGCTCACAACAACAGAGCTCTCACCAGCACCACCAGTACCACTACCACCTGCACCACTTACACCTGCACCAGCATCATCATCTCCACCATCATCAGGCAGAACTATGTCTTCCATATCCGAATCAGAATCATCATGTCTCCATCTACGACCAACAGGAGCTATGTAATCAGGCCTAGAAAGATGACCAAACAAAGATCTAGTTGCAGGCTTCCTATCTTTTCCTCTGTATGACAGTACTCTGTTTAGAGTAGTGTCATTCATGTGCTCCAAGCGTAAGGTATCAGCATTGATCTTCGTCAGATTAGGCAACTGTGCGTCAATCAACTACTGCAAGAATCTAGGGTACATTAAGAACTTCTTGTCCCCTTGCAGAGTTACATTCTCTTTCAAATGTGAGAAGACCATTTCTGAGAAGTTGAATGGTAGGTTCAGTACAAGTGCAACAAAGGCACACTGTATGGTCTCTCTCATGTCATCAAATCCTCCTCTCCTTGATCCAAGACAGTGAATCAGTACGTGAGCAAGGTACTTGAACTGTGGAGACATGTAAGATTTGTTTAGGATCCCTGCTCCTAGGTCGGCTTCATACTTGCACCTCATAAAACAGCCCCAAACTAAATAACGATCAAGAAGATACGGCTGATCAGGTGTGTCTTGGAAACCACAAACTCTTCTGATGTGTTCAGCAGAAATAACCACATCTTGTCCACGAACTTTGCCCCGAATGACTGTAGGCTCAGCTTCACAGTCGATATCAGCAGATGCCCAAAAGTCTTGCTGATGTGAAATATATGGCACATGTAAAGTTGAGATGGCAGTGAATATCCTCGAACGCCTGAGAAAAGTGATAATCTCAGTGTAGTGTTTGGCGTTCGGAGTGGTGAGATCCAAATGTGCACAGATATTGCTCTTCGTCACTGACTTGTATCCAGCCATTCTGAAAATCAGATAAAAACTGTTTAGACTCAGTCAGTTGCACAAAGTACAGAAATCAAATCAAAAACACAGTTGAAATAAAATGGCCGAATGAGTATGATTTGAACGAATGAAATTTTTGGTCGAATGAGACTTTCGCCGAATGAGCTTCATTCGCCGAATAGACCTCATTCGCCGAATGAGTCATATGCTGACTTAGTCATTCGTCGAATGAGCTTCATTCGCCGAATGAGCTTCATTCTCCGAATGAGTCATTCGCCGAATGATGACATTCGGCTGTCTGATGAAGTTCAAAACCCCCTTTTTCTAGATGCACAAATCAGTCCACAAAACTCATATATCTATACTCAGAGAGGACCGATTAAGAGTTTTAAAACAGGACTTTTATGATTTTAAGTTCATTTAGACCATCTATTGACAACGCGATTCTGAAAACCCTAAAATCTGAAATTTCAAACTGTTTTCGATGATTTCACGGACAAGATTTTATGATATTTGATCCCAATGTACCTGAGATGATAATAAACGAGATTATCAGGAGCTGGATCAATAAAAATCAAGTGAAAATGAGAAAATGAAGAGAGAAGATATTCGGGCGAATGGCTTCACACAGTTTCGAGCGAAAGAGTAGACTTTCATAACCTTCTCAAAATCCTTGCACAGATCATCATTTGTTGAACCGAAGATGATATCGTCCACATAAACTTGTACCAAGAGTAGATCACCATCTTTTTCTCGAATAAATAGTGTGCAGTCAATGACACCTCTTCTGAACCCGTTGCTCAGAAGGTGAGTAGATAGTGTCTCATACCATGCTCTCTGTGCTTGATGCAATCCATATAAGGCCTTGTCTAGCTTGTAGACTTGGTCTTGATGCAATGGATCCTCAATCCCAGGAGGTTGACTGACATACATTGTTTCACTTATCACACCATGAAGAAATGCACTCTTGACATCCATTTGATAAACTTTAAACTTCTTGAAGGATGCATAAGCCAAGAAAATACGAATTGCTTCAAGTCGAGCAACTGGTGCAAATACTTCATTATAGTCCAAACCTTCGATCTGTCTGAATCCCTGAACAACTAGACGTGACTTGTTTCGAACAATGATGCCATGATCATCTTTCTTGCAACAAAGAACCCACCTAGTGCCAATGACTTTTGCACCTTTCGGTCTGTCAACAAGTTGCCAGACACCTAACTTCTTAAATTGCAGCAATTCTTCTTGCATGGCATCAACCCATGATTCTTCCTTTAAAGCCTCAGTGATAGTTCGTGGTTCCACCTGAGAGATAAAACAGGAATGAGCACAAAAGCTTACATCTGCAAAATCAAGAATGTCAGCAAGTCCCCCTGAATATAGTTGATTTCTGGTCTTAACTCCATCTAATGGACTCCCAATTATATTCTCTTGAGGATGAATGCGATTAATTCTTCCAACTGGATGCGGAGGAACCTCAACCTGTGGACCTAGATTGTTCAAATTCAAATCCTCAAGATCTGGTACAATATCATCAACATTTTGTTCTGGGGCAACTGGTGGAGTAGGGTTTTCATCAGTGTCTGAGCTGTCATCATTTGTCTGTACAATGGGAATTGAAGTGGATGAAGGTGGTACGGGTTCATTAGGTGCATTTTGTACATCATATAACATTTGAACCGCAACATCTTCATCTGAATACATGGGAGGCATATTGAACGAATCAAAGAGATCTGAATAATCAAACATCCAGTCTGGCCCTTTTCCTGGTGGAGGCATAGAATATTTCTGCACATCAACATGGTACCACTCCTCTACATTCTGTGTTGCTCTATTATAAACCCTTTTATTTGGAGTGTTGTACCCAAGAAAATACCCTTCTTCCACTATCTCATTGAACTTGCCCTGCTCGTGTTTCTTAAGCATAGTGCATGGTGCACCAAAAGGTTCAAGATACTTAAGATTAGGCTTTCTATTATGAAGCAGTTCAAAGCAAGTTTTCCCATGCCTCTTCACTATCAAAACCCGATTCAAAGTGTAACAAGCATTTGCTACAGCCTCATTCCAGAACTGAACTGGAAGAGAAGAATCAGCAAGCATCGTCCTAGCAGCCTCAATCAAAGTCCTGTTCTTTCGCTCAGCAACTCCATTCATTTGTGGAACATAAGGGGCACTGAATTGTTGAACAATTCCCCTTGAATTGCAGAAATTCTCCATGTTGTGATTCTTGAATTCTGTCCCGTTGTCTGTTCTGAGTATTCGAACCTTAAGCTTATAAAGAGATTCAAGTTTGGTAACCAATACTTGAATACAATCAAAAGTTTCAGATTTCTCCTTCAGAAAGAATACCCAAGAGTATCTTGAAAATTCATCAGTAATGACAAGATAGTATTGATCTCCAGCTATACTCTTACGGTTAACAGGACCAAAAAGATCCATATGGAGAAGCTCGAGTTGAATAGTGATTGAGTGATACTTCTTTAGTTTGTGAGACTGCTTGACTTGCTTGCCCTTTTTGCAGGATACACAGACATCAGACAGCTTGAAATTCTTCAAAGTAACCCCCTCAACCAGATTGTTATGTACCAAATGATTCATCTTGCAGAGACTCAAATGACCCATCCTCTTATGCCAAAGTATCGAATCTTTCTCAGTTGCCTTTGTCATAAAACATGAAGCTGTGGAGGTTGTTGTTGAAGCTGTGGCCATGTTGAGTACATACAAGTCTTGCTTTCTGGGAGCTGACAACAAGATCCAATCTTCAGGGATAACCACACCTTCCTTAAGAATGTAGCATTTGGAGTCATCAAAGAGAACCTTGTACTGTTTATCACAAATCTGTGATACAGATAGAAGATTATTCTCCAATTGCTTGACATATCTGACTTTGTCAAATGAAACTTGCCCATTTGATAAAATTCCTTCTCCTGTGATAAAACCACCTTTGTCACCAGCAAATGCGACATATCCACCTCGAACTGAATTCACATTGGTGAGAAGCGATATATCACCAGTCATGTGTCTGGAAGCCCCACTGTCAACAATCCAAGAGCTGTTAAGAGCAGCAGTTGGGGCAACCTACACAAAAATGAAACAATTAGTTCAATTTGGGAACCCAAGCCTTTACAGTCTTGGGTTGACCCAAAGAGTCTCGGATCAAAACATCAATCCATTTACCATCTGAAACAGTCTTGTCTGAAGTGGGTGGAACTGAAGTCTCAGACTTGACCTTCCAGACTGCATTTTTACTGAAAGAATTTTTCAGATAAATGGATGATGATTTAACTTGATTAACATTTACCATCTTGGGAACATTCAAGTTCACCAGTTTCCCTTTACCTTATCCACAGGTTTAACTTGTGTGAATTGTTTGGGTTTTTTCTGATCTGACTTGGATTCAGATTTGACAGCTTTGATGAAAATCTGATTTAATTTTCTGGGTGGTGCAATCTTTGGTCTAACCAAGTGTGGACAAAATCTGACTATGTGTCCAGGTGCACCACACTCAAAACAAACATTGTTACCTTTTTTTATGAAAATGTTTTAATTCAGAGAAAGACTGTCTTTTTGGTTTGAAAACATTAGTTTGAGACTTGTTCTGATTAAAACTCAAACCCTTTCTCCCATTAGGAACAAAATTGTCAATCTTTTTGACACACATGCCTCATTTTCTTTTGAAGCTTTAACAAAGCTTAAAGCTTGATAAATCTTTGATGATGAGATTGGGTCACCTTTCATAACTACAGAAGATTTATTCTGAGTAGTAACACAATCAGATGAATAGTCAGATTCATCCTCAGAATCTGAGACCCAATCTTCAACAATCCCATCCACAAGAGATTCCTCTGACAAGGAGGAACCCTCATCAGTAATCATCCCTATTGAATCAATTACTAATGGAGTTTTAACTTGAAAATCTTTAACATCTTTGTCATCAGGTGAATTGACAAAGCTGTTCAAGATTGGTGGAGGACAATGTTGATAGCTAACTTTTCCCTTATCCTTATGATCAGCACCTTTGCTGATCATGTGCTCAATGATATAAGATGCACTCTCATAGCTCTTGAGCTTTTGTCCTAGAGTCTCATAATCACACTCAACTATGGCTAACTTCTTCTTTATCTCATTGATGATATTGAGATAAGAAGTTATAGCATCTTGCTTGTTAAGAACAGCAATCTCAGCCTCGTGAAGTTGTCTGTTTAAAAGTTCAATTTTAGCTTGAAAATCCTTTTCATTAGATTTTAAAACTTTGTTTGCTTCAATACACTGGTTGAGATCGCTGATCAAAGCAGCATTGTGATTTTGATAAGAAAGGACCTTGCTGTTAAGGTCAACACAATTAAAACAACTAGAACAAGAAGATGAACACTCATCAGATACCTGATCAGATTGTGAAGTTGCAGCAGGAGTAGCAGATGAGTTTACCTTCAAAGCAAACTGAGTAGGAGATTCTTCAATATCAGCATCAAAATCTACTATAGTGTCTGAGTCTGATAAGCTTTATGACTCTGAACCTGATGTTTCTTCTTCACTAATCTTTGCTTCTCCTGAAGTACTATCTTCATTTTGATCATCCAACTTCTTGATCTCAGCAACACATGCTTTATCCTGTTCATTCTGATCATGATTAAATCTGAAATCCCAGTTTTCACCCTCATCTTGTTGAACCATCAATGCTTTGCCTGGGTTAGATGAACCAGCTTGAACAGGAGAATCAATAGGAACAAGCCTTCTTTCTGGATTTGTAGAAGATGATTTCTGATGATGAAAAGGATTTTTATTTCCTGCTTTCTTTGGTTGTTTGCACTCTCTAGCAAAGTGACCTTTCTCCCCACAATTGTAACAAGTGACAGAGGCCATGTCAAAACCAAACTTAGATTCCTTGTTCAAGTTGATGTCTTTACCAGTCCTTTTGACAAACTTCTTAGCTCTCCTTACAGCACTTGCCAAAGCCCACATGATGTCAATCCTTTCCATGTCATCTGGATCTATTTGAGAATAGTCATCATTTGTCAGATAAAGATTGCCAATCTGTCCTGCTACCAGTCCATCATAAGAACTAACCAAAGTAGACAGCAGACCCATATGCTCTTTAGCAATCTCAACAGTAACTTTATCAAAATTTTCAGTCTTCAGACTTGTGACAGGTTGATGATGTTCCTTTTGTGAGCTGGATGAGGAGGATGACTGACTAAAATGAATCTGAGTAGAAGATGGAGCTTCAGTCGTCTTAGAAACAAAGGTTGTCTTCAATGGAGCATGTGAGGATGATTTTTCAACTGTAGGAGTAGAATAATACAATGAAGGATCCTGAACTTGAGCAACCGTTTAGCTTTCCACTTGTTCTCTATTTCCTGCTCCTTCAGCTTCTGAATGAAATCATTGATGTCCATATGTGCCATCATCTCATTCTGTTTAAGCACCATCAAAAATGATTCCCACTTTGGAGGTAGAGCATCTGCTAAACACTGAATCTTCTCCTAAGTAGTAGTCTTGACTTCATGATTGAACAGCTCACTCAAAAGATGATAGAATCTGGCAATCAACTCATCCAAAGATTCATTTCCAACATACATGAAACTATTGAACTCCTTTCTTAAAGCCTTTGACTTGATATTCTTCAAAGCATCATTGCCCTCATAACGCTGTTGCAAAGCATCCCACAAATACTTAGAAGATGTAAACTGTCTGAACTTATGGAAAATGTCAGTAGCAATGGACTGAGATAAAATAGCATAAGCCTTCTTCTCATAATCATAAAGCTTCCTTTAAGGCTCAGTCATCCGTGTGACTAGCATAGGAGTTCCATCCTCATTCAGAGGCCTCAGATAACCTCCTTCAATCATCATCCACAAGTTAGTATCCACCTGATGTGAATCTCTCATTCAGTGTGGAATCATCAGGACCCCCATGATAAAAATATCCAATATTCCAGATACATGTGGATATATCCTGTGTGGATAAATCAGGATATACGGGTTGAGATTTGTTGGAGTCCTGTCTCAGTCTCAGTCAATGTAAAGTCTGAATACGATGATTATGATTAGCCACTATGCTAATCCTCCATTTAAACAAGAACAACAAGATTCAACACTTAGAAAATTTTTAACTGATGGCCGAATGAAGATGCTTGGGGCGAATGTCGGGCACCGATGAACTGATTCTGGCGAATGACAAGCTGAGTATGACTGTTAGGACGAATGACTCCTATTCGGCGAATGAAGGGTCGAATGAGGCTATTCGCCGAATGAGAGTTGAGAATGAAGCTATTCGTCCGAATGAACAAAACGAATGGAGCTATTCGGCGAATGACACTGGCGAATGACGCTATTCGGCGAATGAGACTTATTCGCCAAACTTATTCGGCTTGCCATGCTCATCGGCCGATCTGAGGGTTTTGGCAATGAAAATCGCAATAACTTTCGATTTAGACCAGATCTAAGTACCAAATTTGGTACAGAACACCATGATATGATTAAGAACCAATTGGGACGAAAGTTTGAACAATAACACCACAGAAATCCAAAGATTTTTAATGAAACAGTAACTTTTTGGACAAGGCAATCAGGGTTTTGCAGGTTTCGAAAATCCAAACTAAGATTTGATGATTTTGAATGGAATCAAGCAGAATCAAGAGCCAAAGCTCTGATACCACTTTCTAGGACCTAGTAGGAGCTTGGAAACAATCCGATTCCAAGAGAAATCTGCTTGATAGCCTCTGGAATAGTGCGGAATCCTATTTCCAGGGTTTTCCAATCGAAACCAACAGCAACCGTGGTGAATCGAGAGAGTAGAATCAACGTGTGAGGAAGAATCGATCACCACAGGTTGAGAATCGAAGTTGGACGGTAAGAATCGCTCAAAACTTCAAGGGTTTGACACTGGAGTGCACTGGGAAGAATGAGGACTCGGAAAGTTAGGTTTGAAATGATTTGAACTTGTATTTATAGACTGTAGTCATTCGGCCGAATGAGTGGCCGAAGCAGCTCATTCAGCGAATGACTATGTCGAATGGACAAGTCAGACGAATGAGTCATTCGGCGAATGACTCATTCGCTAGGCGGCCTTCATTCGGCGAATGACTTCATTCGTTAGAGTCATTCGCCCGAATGGTCAGAACTCATACTCAACATTAAACATTACTAAATCAAATCAAACAAACATATAATCAATAATTAAACATTAATATCAACATATTAAGACAACTTCCATTAATATAACTTGAACTTTACATGATGGTTAATACAAAATTGAACTAGGGACATGAAATGCATCTACAGTAACCAACCAATTAACCACTCATAAACCTTTGCCATTCCAAACCAAAACCTCGGATTCTCCTCACCAAATCCTCAAAACTGACATAATCATAATAAACCAAAGATGGTTTATGTAAAGGGCATACGTAGAAGTCAGTCACAACTGCTTCAGCCGCCAGCCCACCACCTCTTAAATAGATCATGATTATACCCTTGTGTATCTTTGGTGATAGAACCCTATACTACTACCAATCCCACATCAAATCATATCATCCCATATATATATTTCTGCAACAAACTCTCGGTTTCCGTTTAGTTGTATTTCAAACTTAACTTTCCCATGGTTTATGCTCATTATGATAATATATGTCCTCAATAATGTATACCAGTGACAATACCATCAATAAGTCATTCATAGAAATTATCAAATTATCATATCAGGTCTTAACAGTACAAATATTTATGTAATGAAATGCCTAAAATACAGTGATGGTACAGATCATGATGTCAAGGTGCTTAAGTGAAGTCGAATACCTATTGTCAAGGTTAGATGGAACTCCAACCGTGAACTGAATACACTTGGGAACATGAGGATTTTATGAGGAGAAATATCCTCATTTATTTTCATAAACAGTCAAATCTAGATAAGGTTCAATAATTTCTGGACGAAATTTATCTAATAGGAGGAAACTGTGACAGTTCGGTCATTTTCACAAGGTAATTTTCCTAAATTCAAGACCTAATTACTAAATGTGGGTAATTATGATACAATATATATAAATATATATACACACATGTGGGTAAGCATATATATGTAAGGAAACTAAAACAAGGAACAAATTCTAGAAGACAATACGCAATATTGTCGAATTACGTGAAATTTTACTTACAATAACTGAAACCAAATTCAAGGGTCAAAATACAACTAATAAATTATAGAAAAAATTAAACAATGTATATCAATAACATAGCTCAACTAAAGAATTCATAAGTTTTGACAAGTCAAATCGCAAAATTTTCGAAAAGGCAATTCGGCATGCGTAATTGGAAACTTCTCGACAACCCAAACTCCCTAATCACATTATATACATAATGGAATGTAACTGGGAGCATAATGATAGTGGTTGATGAATAATGCAAATTCCTGAAGATACGCCTAAAAGCCGAAAAATAAATCGTAGAAACCTAAAACCAAGTAATTAGGCAATCTCATTCACATTAAGCCTTCCTACTCTGGTTCGAAGTGTATTCCATAGATGCTTAGGTGGCAATCTTGCAGAAGAAGTTAATTCCATAGATGTTCGAAGTGTGTTCCAAGATTTTGACTTTTCAAGTCAAAAAATTTTCACCCTTTTTCACTCAAATTCGACCCTAGCCTCTATATCTATATATATATATATATATTATATCCTTCTGGAGCCTAGGATCAATATCAACATCATCGAAAGCCAATCCCTTATGATAATCATGTCTAACATCAAGCAAATCAAGAAATCAACTTCAAAAGTTAGTTTTTTTGGCAGCTTTTCACCCCAAATCTCAATTTAGTAAGTTCTAACCCTAATCTTTGGTTTGAGTAGCTTCATATAGCCTAAACGAGAGTTAATAACTTTGGATGAGGCTTGAAAATCATCATAAATTCAAAGACCATAAAAAGGGTAAATTTGCCCAAAACACGAATTTTTAAAGGTATCTAAATTGATAATTTCTTCGCCAAACCCTAAAAATAGGTAAAATGGAGATCTGGAACTTGGTTTCTGAGAAAAATGGTTTAGAAATGGACAAAAACAAGAAAATGGTTTTGGCTAACCCCTGATCATCTAATCTCGGTAATGTTCAGCATCGATGAGGTCGTTATCGAGAATTCTCAGCGCCTGGCACCATTCTTGGCCATTAGAAAGTCGTGAGCAATAAAACCTCAGCAACACCCAAAACTTCCCAGGAAGTCTCGGCCGAAGGCAAGTCACGACCAAGATCCGTCAGGAGTTCTCGGCCATGCCTAACAACACTCTGCCATGGGCTAGTTGTGACCAGGTAGTTACCAAGAACCCTCGGCCTGGCTAGGTAGTTACCAAGGACTTTGAGCCACCGGTTCGGACCACCTCGCATAATCGAGTTAGCCGCTAAGCCAAAGCCACGCTACACCAGCCATCGACCCGCTGCGGAACCACCATAGTCAGCCCGGATTCTGACCAAATTCATGTAAGTTCCATGATAAAATGTCGCCGCCAGAGAATCTACAACAAGTTTTCCGTCCAAAACCCTAACATGTCCGTTTTCGTTCTGGATTTCGTTTTGTGATCCATTTGGCAATCCAACGATCTGATTTCGATTTAATTACCTATTTTTTAACGATTTTGCATTTTGGGGCCTATTTTGCAAATTGTTTCGCAATTAGGCGACCCAATATCGATCTAGAAGCTGGTTTAGGATTCTGATTGTGACCCAGCAATCAGTTTCCTCATCTATTTTTATTATAAAAACCTATTCTTCATCGATTTCGTGTTTCGGACTCAGTTTGAAACGGTTTGGCAATCCGATGATCTGATTTTGAGCAAGAGGCTGATTAAGAATTTGGTTTTAATACTATAGTTAAATTCTCACCAAATTTTAGTACATCACTATGGAAATGCAATAATTAATCAAAATCGATGATTTTAACGACACAATTTGATTAACAATCGTATCAATCTGATTCTGAACACACATGTCATTGACAAACAGTATAATAACCCGATTTATTATATCTTTCACTAGAAATGTCAAGGATGCTTCGATAACTCAAATTAATCACAATAACTTATTTAAATCCAACCTGTTACAGAATTGGAACACAAGAATTAAAACCACATACGTTGAGCATCGTTTATCGATTTTGTAACAATTCTAGTGAGTTTCATAAAACCCCTTTTATTTTTAAAGCTTAAAAACATCAGGGAAATATTATGAACTCTTTTCCAAACATACGATATTAATAGCAATATTTGAAAGAATGCTTTGATTGTAGATATCATGGGATGGTTGTTAGGTATCTGTATGTTGAATCAAAAGTACTCATATATCAAAATCTGGTGAAACCATGTTGGGCCGAATGAGTGTACAAAGGTAGTACTAACAGGCTAGCAATCCCATTTTTTGGGAGGATTGCATCTCTCCTAAGGCAAATTCTTGTTACCATTTCCAAAATCAGCTTAATGTTGTGTGACATTAAGAAAGAGGCAATAATATTTACCTTTGGATAATGTCACTTCATATCAATATGAGTCATAAATAAACTAGATATGGATCACATGATTTTCCAATCATGCCACTATGTATCATTGAATTACTTATCATATCATATTGTATCTAGTCATTCTTACGAACTCACCATTTTAATACAGACTTTTCAATTTAAAACTTTACAGGTAAATAGCAAAAATCAGTGAGGATGCACTTAACAAGCACACTTGTATAGGGACTTAAGGAACTTTAGCTATGTTTTAAGTTTGTAATCGGCAACTGATGTTGTGTAATAGTAAACATAAACCCATTCATATTCTTT
Organism: Mikania micrantha; assembly: GCA_009363875.1. Classification (NCBI taxonomy): domain Eukaryota; kingdom Viridiplantae; phylum Streptophyta; class Magnoliopsida; order Asterales; family Asteraceae; genus Mikania; species Mikania micrantha. The sequence goes on along the minus strand of SZYD01001097.1, from coordinate 3,559 downwards.
TAAGTTTAATATGTGTGTTCCTGATATGAGTACAAGCAAAGTTATACTCATTCTCAGATACATACCACAATACTTCCGTAAATCTTAAAGAGTTAAAAAAGACATCATCGGTCACGAGAGGCGGGGTGTGAAACACATGTGAACAACAAACCTATTTTTTATCATAAAACCCACTTTCAGCCAGCCATTTTCTTTCATAAGAATTTTATAAAAAAATAAAAATCATAAATTATTATCTATTTTAAACAATAGTGATTTTTAACTAATTTTAGAAATTTATTGACATTATTTTACGATTGAAAATGGTTTTTAGTTGTAAATAAATTTATATAAACATAATAACAGATTTTAATTTAATAAAAGATACTTGTGAAATTGTTTTAAATCCTAATAAAAAATTCAGAAAACAAACTTATTATTTATTTTTGTATTTCCTTTCATGCATTTTGAAATGTTTAATAAAAAGAAGATATATGCATACTCAAATGATAATCAAGAATGCCTGGAATAAGATAAGTAATCAAGTGAGTATTTTAACTCCCTCTTTTACTTTTCTTATTTTGAGATGTTGCATATGCTTACTCAAAACATGTTTACATAGAATCAAAACCATTCAATGCAAAGCTTTTAGTTCTATTTCATTAGAATCCTTATTGTGTGTATGCCTACTTGTTTGAAATCTATGATTCATATTCCATTCCTGTTTTATCTATGTAAGCATGTTGAGATGGTAGTTATCATACTAGTATTGAAACTGGTTGGGATACATTATCTATTGTAAACGCAATTGATGTCTCTCAAAACAGTTTCAGTATTAGCGTAATAACTAATACTACACTAATACTCAACTGTTTTGAGAGACATTCTTCTATTGCAACTTGTGTTTTACATGATTTAGTTCAAGACTTGATTAGTCTTAACTAAGTTTAATGTAATAACACTTTTCGAGAGACATTTTTTATTGATTTCATCTTATACAAGTACTATGTGCTTAGATTCTAATTTTAATATACTATTTGTAATGCAACATTTACTTTTTAAAACAGTTATTTAAACTGTTGTTACACTCGCCAACTATTCATATAGTTGACCCAAACATTTTACATATGTAATAGCTTAAGGTGAGGACATAGGATAAGCTTAGTGGACTTACGGAATATTAAACAATGATAGAATTTTCAATTGCAATGTTTGTTTTCTTTGGATTTATGTAATAGTGAATTGCATTATATTGAAGTTTGGTTTTCATGATAATAATGAATGCTTTAATTATTCAAACATATTAATACAACCATGAGCTAATGGCAATCAAACTCACGCCCCAACGTATTCTACCATCGGTTGGGATGTGAAAATATGAACGATTCTCATGTAGTTGTTAGAATGTAAGTATGAATGTTGCCTCCGAACTCCTTACAGGATAGAACGATGCTCTAGTACCTTTTACAGGGTAAGTATGAAGAATGCTCCTTCACTTGTTACAATTTAAGAACGAAATGCTCATGTACTCGTTATTGGATAAGTGTGAACGATGTTCCTATACTCGTTTACAGGTTAAGTATGAACGTTTCTTCTTATAATATTTATGGGGTAAGTACGAACGATGCTCCGGTACTCGTTACTGGGTAAGTATGGACTAGATCTGTAGATCGCTTCCGCAAGTCATACCATGGACTCGAGCCTTGTGTCGTCATATGCCCACTTCCTACGCCTTTGATCCAATGGTTGTATGTTGACTAATGTGTTATATGTAAGTAAACACATGACCTTGATGTTTAATGATTGTCATATATAGTTTGTAATGAATCAAATTGCTAACAATGTTTCAAATAAACTTGAACTCACCGACGTAAGCTGACCCTATTTAGTACGTATGTCGGATTGAAGATCAGGTATGAGGCTTAGGGCTGCTCAATTTGCTCAAAACTTCAAACTCGCTGAAGTTCGCTTGAAATATGTTCGAAAATATGCTCGTTCAATTTATGCTCAATTGAAATCCGTTCAGTTCGGCTCGATTTAGTTTGTAACAAACCGAGCATGAGCAAAGGTATGCTCATTTGATTTCGGATCAATTGAAAAGCACTCGGTTCAGTTTAGTTCAATTTATAAAAGAACCGAGCATAAGAAATGATATGCATTGTTCGGTTCAGATCACTGAACAGCCCTAATGAGGCTTTATGCACCCATGGCGCATAAAGGAATGTTTTGAACTGGATTCGCAATCCGAGTAATGAATATTCTACGAATGTTATGGGAAAGCTTTTGTCTAGGTATGAACATTAGATTTTCATGTAACATTAACAATGTTATTGATCAGCTACATGTTAATGAAAATTTCTAGCTTACGAACTATACTCTGATGTATGTAATCAACAAAAGGTACCCAGGTATGGGGTCTTTCAATATATGTATAGAAAGGGTTCAAAAGAAGCTCTTTAATTTCATGAAAACTAAAAAAAACCTCAATCATTCAATCAGATAATTTCTTTCTTATTTTTTTAATATTTAATTCAATGGGTAGTTTGGTAAATTCATTATTACTTACTTATAAAATTATATTTTTAATTTAAAAATTCCACTTTTGTTTATTTTCTCAACCCTTATTTTCTCCATTAATTGTCAATTTTTCTCTAGGGGAGAAGTCAATCAAAAACACATTAATGAACGGGCCACTATTCACCACCGCCATCAATGTTCATCATCACCACCACCATTCACGATCACAACCCTTTCCTCTCTGTGTTTTTTCCTCTAGTGATGAATACTTTGAACAAATATGTCATGAGAAATATAATTCATCATGAAAATATCTTGTGACGGTACCCCCATATGTGTTCTTATCTTCCTGTTTGTCAAGCTTTATAACATCATTAGCGAAAAGAGAACCAGAAACTTGCATTGTCGCTAGTTACGGAGAAGTTTACAACATTGTCGGAAAGAGTTCTTCTAGATTGTATTATTTCAGATTTGTTTTATTATTCAAGGTGAGTTCTATTTTTGGTTTGATTTTTACAAATATTGTGCTTAGTAGCCTATGTAAGCGAATTTTCTTATATGCTTAAAATAGGTAATCAGATGATATATTTTTTCTTTGACTTCTTCTTTCTTGAATACTTACATATATGTAAACAAGTTTACTTGTATAATTAATATAAGTAATAAGATGGTATAATTTAGTTTTTGGATGGTACAAATATTCATCTTTGACTTCTTCTTCTTAAATGGTTACATATCTTTAAGAAAATTTACTTGTATGATTTATGGTCGATATAATATTTTGTTCACCGGATAGATGTTGTGTGGCTATATAGGGAGATGGCTAGGAATCATCCGATTGATAGTTGGAATGATTTAAGGAATCAACGACATATATGACAATGAGTGATTACACGGAGTGAACAACTAACGATAAAACACAAGAACAAACACTTATGACTCATGTCGAGATATTACCAGGATGATCAAGTAAAATACTGATAGATAACATTTTATACTACAAACTATGAATTAGTACTTCTGTGAAATTCTAGGAATCCTATTGTGATAATTAGTGTTTGAA
>SZYD01001096.1:0-33207 GCA_009363875.1 Mikania micrantha | reverse complement strand
CACACTTAATTAATCATAATCAAATGTGTAATGTTCAATTCCATAATCCCCGAACTATCGTTTTGCAATTGCGTTTGTGTTCGACAGTTGATTATCACAATCAATGTTTAATGTATAATTCGATAATTCCACGAACTATCGTTTCGCAATTGTTTATGTTTAACTCACTTAATTAATCTTAATTAAATGAAATGCAAGGAATATGAATGTGAATAAGTAATTGTGAGTGTTGCAACTTACCTGAAATTGCTGGGTGTCACATCATCTCCTTGTCGAAAGAAATTTCGTACCGAAATTTTGTTGTTGTCAGTAGTGTTTAAAAACAAAAAATTTGAGTTGTCACATCATCCCCTTGTTGAAAGGAAATTTCGTCCTGAAATTTATTCGTTGTTGCCGGTGTTTGATGTTGTCTATTTGAATAAGTGGGGATATTTGCGCATCATTTGATCCTCACGTTCCCACGTGAATTCAGGTCCATGTTTTGAGTTCCATCGAACTCTGACAATTGGAATCCGGCTCCGCTTGAGTTATTTGACTTCACGATCCATGATTTCTACCGGTTCTTACACGAATCGTAGTTGTTTATCCACCTAGATCTCATCCAGTGGAATTAAAAGTGTGTCGTTAGATAAGCACTTTCAAGTTTGAGACATGGAATATGTTGCGAACTTCATCGAGTTCATCGGGTAGGTTGAGTTGGTATGCCACTAGACCAATCCTTTTCAGGATCTCAAATGGTCTAATGTACCGTGGGTTTAGTTTGCCTCGTTTCGCAAAACGAATCACACCTTTCCAAGGTTAGACTTTCAGGAGGACTTTATCTCCTACCTGAAATTCCAAAGGCTTACGGCGCTTGTCGGCATAGCTCTTTTAACGATCATCAGTTGTTGCCATACATTTTCTGATTTGCATGATTCTTTTCGTGGTTTCGTGTACCATTGTCGAGCCAGTGAGCTGGCTGTCGCCCACTTCCGCCCAACAAATCGGCGATCACCACTTCCTGCCATAGAGTGACTCAAAATGCGCTGACTTGATGCTCGTTTGATAGCTGTTTTGTAGGAAAACTTCACCAATGGTATGTGAGTTTCCCAACTGTTTCCGAAGTCTACTACGCAGGCTCGTAGCATGCTTTCGAGAGTTTGTATTGTGCGTTCTCTTTGGCCATCGATTTGTGGGTGATATGCTGTACTCATATCCAACGTGTACCAAGTGACTTTTGTAAGGATCTCCAGAAGTTCGAAGTGAATCGAGCGTCTAAAACTATGATGATGGAGATTCGCACTTCATGTCGCTAGACTACTTCCTTAACGTAAATTCTGGCTAGCTTTCCCATCTTGTCATTTTCCTTGATCGCAAGGAAAATGTGCCCATTTGGTCAACCGATCCACAATTACCAAGATAGTGTTGCATCCATTAGGAGTACGGGGGTATTTGGTAATGAAATCCATGAAGATTTGTTCCCACTTCCACATGGGGATCTTTGGTTTTTGAAGCATCCCAGATGGTTTCTGGTACTCAATCCTGACTTTAGAGCAAGTCAAGCATTTGCTTACATAGGTGGCAATGTCAGTTCATGTTTGGCCACCAATGAAGTACCTTGAGATCATGATACATCCTATCTGATCCCGGGTGGATGAAATACCTAGACTTATGAGCCTCGTCCATCACAAGGTCTCGTAAGCTCCCATAATGTGGAACCCGGATGCCTTCCATGAAATAGTATAAGCCCTCAGCTTTTACTTCAAGTTACTTCTCCATTCCCCTCAGTGATTCGCCCACTAGGTTTTCCTCTTTCAACGCTTCGATTTGAGCATTACGTATATGTTAAGGGAGGTTTGGGTAGATTGTGAGTTGTAAAGCTAATACCCTCTTGGGCTTTGAGGTGTTCTTTCGGCTCAGGCTGTCGGCGTCTACGTTGGCCTTTCCCGGGTGATACTTGATAGCACACTCATAATCATTTAGGAGTTCGAGCCAGAGACATTGGTGTATGCTCAGCTCTTTCTGCTCAAATATGTGTTGTAGGCTTTTGTGATCAGTGTATATGGTACACTTTGTACCATACAGGTAATATCTCAATATTTTTTAATGCAAACACCACGGCTCCTAGTTCCAACTTCCAAGTCGTGGATGGTGCAGTTCTTCTCATGGACATTCATTGGTCTAGAGGCATATGCGATCACCTTCTCTCGCTGTATCAGCACGTAGCCAAGTCATTGTATTGAGGCATCACAGTGTACCACAAAATCGTCTGGAACGTTGCTTCTTGTTTATCACTCTACTGATATTTCTTTTCTTTCTGAGTCAGGGTTGTGAGTGGTTGGGCTTCCTTGGAAAATCCTTCAATGAAACATCGATAATAGCCCGCTAAGGGTAGGAATTGTGGCACCTTAGTTGGGGTCTTTGGTTCTTCTGAGTTCTTGATGGCCTCTATCTTGGATTTATCCTTATGTATCCCTTTTTCGTTTACAACATGCCCATAAATTGGAGTTCAAGGAACCTGAAGTCACATTTGGAAAGTTTAGTGTACAGCTTCTCCTGCCGCAAGAGTTCAAGAGCTAATTGAAGGCGCTCTTTGTGTTCTTCTTAGGTTTTGGAGTAAATGAGAATATCATCGACAAAGACAATGATGAACTTGTCAACGTAGAGTTTGCACACTCGGTTCATGAGATTTAAGAATACCACAAGTGCATTTGTGAGACCGAACGACATGACAAAAACTCGTAGTGGCTATACCGAGTACGAAAAATGTCTTCCACTTGGATTCTCAACTGATGGTACCCAGATCGCAGATCGATTTTAGAGTAGTAACTCGATCTTTGTAGTTGATCGAACATATCAGCAATGCGATGTAGGGGCTAACGGTTCTTAACCGTCACTTTATTCAGCTGACGGCAGTTGATGCACATGCGAAATGTTCCATCCTTCTTCTTAACGAATAGTATAGGAGCTCCCCACTGCGATAAGTTCTGTGTAATGAAACCCTTATCCAGCAACTCCTGCAGTTGGTTGGATAGTTCCTGCTAGGGGTGTTTCGGATTCGGATTCGGATATCCGAAATAAAAAAAAATTAAAAAAAATTAAAAATATATATTTCGGATATTCAAATATCGGAAAATTATCCGGATATCCGAAAAATATCCTAAAATTATCCGAAATATCCGAAAAATATTCGGATATCCGAAAAATTATCCGAAAAAAATATCCGAATATCCGAAAAAATATCCGAAATGAAAAACTATTTCGGATATCGGATATCCGAACTATCCGAAAATTTTCAAATAAGGTATCCGAATCCGAATCCGAACTTCCGGATATCCGAACTTCCGGATATCCGAACTTCCGGATATCCGATTTTCCGGATATTTCGGATTCGGATTTTCGGATATTTCGGATTCGGATTCGGATACGGATTTTTTTGAACACCCCTAGTTCCTGCATCTCCGATGCTGCAAGTTGATAGGGTGCTCGTGCGATCGGTGCTACTCCTGGTGTGAGATCTATGCGAAATTCCACATGTCGCATAGGTGGAAGTCCAGGCAGTTCCTCGAGAAAAACATCAAGATAGTCACATAAGACTGGTATTTCTTCGAGTTCCTTCTCCTCTTCCGTTTTCTTGATGATGAGTGCCAATATGGTTGTGTATCCCTTTCGTAGGCATTTGTGAGCTTTCATGCACATGATTATTCAAAGGAGTGTCTCTCCTTTCGCCTTCGATGGTTAAGGTTTCTCCGCTAGGGAGGGGTATACGCACAACTTTGTCCTGGCAAATTATCTTAGCTTGGTTTTCGGACAACTAATCCATGCCTACTACGATATCAAAACAACCGAGCGTGACTGGCATGAGATCAATATTAAACTTTTACTTTTTAGCTCTAAGGTGCATTCTTTCAGAATGTGTTTAGTTACAATTAACTTACCATCATCTAGCTCTACAATGTATTCAATCTCTAATGGTGCTAGGGTTATAGCAAGTATCTCACTAAATTCATTAGATATAAAGCTCTTTTCTATTCCAGTATCAAACAATACAAAAACTTAATGATCATTTAGGATATATGTACCTGTGGCGAGGTTAGGATCTCTTCTGGCTTCTTTTACCCTGATCATGAAGGCTCGTCCCCTCAAACCGTTGTTGTTCCCATTGTTGTTGTTATTTGGCTGGTTGTGGTTGTTTTTTTTCAGGTGTGGGCAGTCCTTCTTCATGTTTCCAGGCTTCCCACATTCGAAGCAACCTTTCGGTGCTTCGTACTGTTGTTGTCGCTGTGTGGGTTTAACTTGCAGTTCACCTCTGCAATCTTTCCCTTCATGTCCTACCTTTGCTCGGTGTTGACATTGGAAGATGCCGCAATATTCCAGTGCGTGATGAAAGTAGCATTTATTACACTTGGGATGTTTGCCTGCATAGGCTCCCTGGTTCTAGGTGGTTAGAGTGGGTGGGGTGAAAACTTGGGGTGACCCAAACATACGCTGCTGTGGTGGTTGTTGAAGAGTGAAAGTCTTGCTCAGGGTGTTATCCCATTTGCCTTTGTTGTCAGTGGTTTCGGTTACTGATCCACGGGGTGGTAAAAGTCCCTATGCAACCACCGAGTCAGTTAGCCGGTGGGATAATTAGACGGCTTACTGTAGGGTGATGGGGTCAGTAGGTAGTACCATACCCTGAATTTGAGGGGTCAATCCCTCGATGTACTTCTCGATGTGTTTGTCGGCCGAGGTTACCATCTTCGGGCACATGTGTGCCAGTTCGCGGTTCATCATCTGCTTTGATTTGTCCTATGGTAGGCCATTTGCTGCTTCCAGCCCTAAGTTTTGCACATTGGCCTTCCACTAGGTAAGGGCTGGTCCCTCAAGAGTTCCAGCTGCAAACTTTACCTGATCTTCATTCCTAAAATTTCTCATGGTGAAGGCCAACTCCGCCTTCTACATCCATCATAAGAGACCGACGACAACCTCAATATCGTTGAATGAGTGGGGTTTGCAGTCCAAGAATGATTTGAATGTGCAGATCGGTGGATTATGAATTGCTTCTGAAATATGTAAAGAAATGAAATTTGTTCAGGATTATAAAGAAGAATTTGAAATTAATAAGAGTGGTTATTGTCACACCCTACGCCGCGTGCGGAATCCATGACGCGGTACTAGATTTCATAAGATTAAATGTATAAATATAGATCATATCTAACCACTTAGAGGAAAAAACAACTAACCGACCTCAAAAATAATGTTTACAAAATAAGAACAGATAAGATGATTAAATAAAAAGGAATAAGTGAGTTTCTAATCCATCTTAGCTGGTTTCTTGATCTTATTCTATCTTAACTAGGCCGCTTTAGTTGTCCCTGGAATGCACCTATCTCTGATTACCTTAAACATGTGAAAACTATGTGTCAACTACAAGTAGTTGGTGAGATACATAGGTTTAAAGTTTAACAGTAAAAATTCATGAATAATAACCTTAATGAGAATACAATAGAATAATTGAACAATGCACATTGAAGAGTATTTAACATAAAAGTAGTAACATGCTGATTGTTACCCAAACTATCATCAAGTATATTAACAAGTCATCTTAGATCCAAGTCCCAAACTACGTTTAGAGTTAGGTTTTAGACTGACCAATGAAAACAATATGGCCCATGGTAATAAAGTTAATTATTACCAACTCCGTATTCATAACAAATGCATCCAATATGGCCCAAGCTGTTAAAATTAATTAACAACAACTCCATATTTCCGTTACTTTGCCCAATACGCAGTTAGCTATAAAACAAATTTAAAGCTAACTTCGACCTTGTCATAGTGTAGCTGCTTTCCCTTGTTGTGATCACCAAGTACTAATGTATGATGATTGTGTGAACTCAAGTTAGGAGAACTAAGAATACAGTCTCCAAACCTTGAGTCCTAGTGATAACAATGTGTGAACTTCAAGTCTTAAATACTAAGAATACATATTTCAGCCCTTGAAGTCCTAAGGATATAGACCAGATGTGAATAATTTTGTTTACAATAATGTGTCCATGTTACGGATTATGTTATAATTTTGATAACCAATATGTACTAAAGTATATCTTTGAATATGGTTGTGTGCCATGACAAGTCATGACTAAATTGCCTTTGATCCAAAGATTATCTCTTGATAATTTGAAACTATTTAAGTTGCCAACATATGTTTGATATAATGTAATGAAAACTATTTAAGGATTTACTTCCGAAATTAGTTAATCACATGTGTCATCCCAAAAGATTTCAAATAAGAAAATAGGGGCAATGGTCTCACCTTGATTGATTGTGCAAGAGATTGAATCTGATTATCGATGCTCTCACTTGTATTCTGTGATTTGGCTTTATTTAAGTCCCTGAGTTGAATTTAATATGGTTAATGAACTATAAGTATGTGTTCATATTGATTTTATGAAGGGTAGTTCATTATATTGGTATTTATTTAATCAACCATTTACTAACCAACTTAAACTTAACCATAAGTCGTTGGTAAAAGATTTTAATGATGTTAAAGTAGTTTTACAAACATGTTTAAGACTTTAGAGAATGGCTATGTTTTGAAAACACATGGCATACCACACCATGCATAATACTTGCAATGCATGAGATTGTATGAGTTTAATAAGTTAATGAAAGCTCTTGTACTTGTGATAAACTAATCCATTATATGTATTAATCCTTGTTACAACCTTCTTAGGTTAGTTTTAAAGCTGGTTAGGTTCAAGTTGTCAAAATATTAAGAAATAAACATCTAGAGTCGGTTGAGGGTTATACCACTTCAACTTGATCCTCTATGCTTAACCTAACATTTAACCATATACTTATTATTAGCTTTGGCTCATCTAGAATTTGGAACACTTGAATATGGTCAAGTTATTAGTATCGATGGTTATAGGCCAATGGATGAAGTATCAAGACTATAGTATCGATGGAAGGTATCACCTGCTCAAGTGTAACCCATAGACACTAGTATCGATGGGGATTTGCAACCAGCCCTTCTGCCTTCAAACCTTCTAATATCAACACCCACTTGTGCTAATCTACTTGGGCTTCCTCAAGGATTCAGTATCACCAGCTCAGGCATATGATTAGGTCATCGATATTAGTGTTATTAACACTAAGGTTAAATTACATGATATATAAATAGAAATGATAAATTGAAATATAATTACAAAGTTAAACTACCTCAGTCATGTTTCATAATTTAACAAAGTAAATCTATCAAAAAGAATCATGAGTTTACTATCTTGTATCTGCACAAGATATACAAAGGTGATTCATAATATGTCATCAAAAGTATGCACACAAAAGAAGCTTGGTCCACTATCAAAGTCCAGCAGCTATATGTCCTGAATCCTAGTGACTAAACCTGTTCATCACCTGAGAAAGCATGCAAGTAAAACACGTCAACACGAGTTTGGTGAGTTCATACGTTTTGTAGTTTAGAAATGTTGAAAATTGTTATTCTCAAGTATTATCTCTAATCAATGTCCTCTACGTAGTTGCCAATACAGATAGAGTCCCATTCAGTCAAGTAATGCTTATATATAGGGCATATGTACCAAAAAGTGGAGCTGCCAGCCCACAACACACTTGACTGAATACAACACTAACTTTATAATAACTAAGGTTAAAACATTTCATTCACTGCAATTTTTTCCCCATATGTTATGATCTCATCACACAATGGTTATATAGAAATAATTTTTAATAAAGTATGTACTGCCATAGCATAACTAATGGTAGTACTTAATGTTTTAAAGATATAAGATTTTACGAAATCTTAATCTTCGACTTGTATTCTCAGTTGTAGAGTTTACTTCAATTCACTTCTAAATTAGATGTGATAGTCAACTCATTTTGTTTTTTTCCCATATTGATGAATAAAGTATAAATGGGACCGTATTGTGGTCAACACCAAGTCAAACCACGATACCTCCAATTTACACTTTCTCATTTGTAATCCCATGTATTCACTTGTCTTCACCACTATCTGTCACTAAAAAATGACATAAGTGACTTACCGTAGGTCTCAAAACAGATCCAGAACTGAGCTTTAAGCCTCCAATCTGCATAAGATGTTTCTATAACGTGCGGAATCAGAAATAGAAACACAAGAACAAGAAGAAAGTTCAAAACTTTAATAAATTTCAGTGAAGTACACGAAGTAATGCCTCAATACGTCTAAAGAGCATTCCTCAGGAATCCAACCCTGGAATAGTTCAAAATACGTCTATTTATACTACTTCTAGGTGTACTCGAACCTACTATACACGAAAATGTTCGAGTACACAAAATACAAATGTAAACGAAATACTAAGTACATGAAATCAGAAAAAAATATTCTTCGGTTGGCTTTGTCAGTCTTTTTCTTCAATTTGGGCTCTACAAACTCCCCTAGACTGATGAAGTCAACCGATGGGAAGTGTAACAGAGTGTGGACCAGCTCTAGCATATAACTTCAGCCCAATGTCATATGCAATTGTACGTGTGAAGGGCTTTGCCTCTTCGTCCCATCCACCGTATACTTTAATGGGCAACTTGTGCAGCTTCATCATGTCTTATTTCCCGTACTGTAGAAGATCCATAGGGCCCAGTATCATGTCAACGTCATTTAGATCATCTTTGTTCCTAAGAATGATTGCTGCAAGATTCTTCTCATCAAAGTACCATAACAGAAAGTTGACCAAAGAGTTGTGAGGAACTCTTGGAGATACCAGAACAACCTCTTCAGTGTGAGGAGGAGGATACTTGTAATACACCCAAGGTTCCTTATTTACTAGATCCACGATACATGTCGAGACAAAACGTCTTCATTTAGCTGTTCTCATCATTGGAAAATCCTTTGCACACTGATCCTTGATAAACTTTGCAAACAAGTCGACCTGAGTATCCTTTGAAGGATTGAAGAACACGGCATTGTCGATAATCCGTACATCAAACTTGGGCATTGTGCAGAAATCTCTCGGCCTCTTGTAGTATTCAACCTTTCTGTTCCTGCGCTTGACCAGATAAAGATCTCTGTCTTTGTCGTATAACCAGCAGCAAACATTTGACCTATCATTGTGTACAACAAACAAAGTTCGGTCATCTGTGATGAAAGTGTGCTCCGGGTGTACTTCACTCATCTCTCCGAGCCATGCGGCTTTGACCTCTGGAGGCGCCGGAGTCCAATCTTTCTGTTTTTCAAACCCACTGTTCATAACCGTCCCTAGAGGAGGAATTTCCTGTCCATCTTGGTTGATGTACATGTGAGCATACAAGAAATACACATAGGGATCTTTGTTCACATCGCCGATAACTACATTCTCTGGTTCTTCCTCTGTAGATGCTCCTACAGAGGACTCGGCCTTATCCTTTCTCTCCTGATCGCACACTGCCTCGAAAACTGAGTCCATAGATACATCACAGAATAAATCTCCCAGACCCGCTCCACCGAGCTCTTCATCGAATCCGTTGAACAAGAAGTTCTCAGGCAGTTCCTCAAATAAGTCATCATAGTAATTTATAGGTTTCTCTGAAGATGGTGGATTCTCTGAAGCATCAGTGCCCTTGGTAGCGTCCTGAGCTGGCTCATCATTTTGTTGGCCCGAAAAACTGGCGCCTTGACCCTGATCATCACCTGTATCATCATCTTCTTTCCCTTTTCCTTTATCGTGTTTGGCACTATCGTCGTCTTTTTTGGCCTCTTGATCATCCTTGGGATCATTCCCATCCTTGTCTTGTTCATCATCTTTGTTCTCCATCTCAATTTCTTCATCAAACTTCTCATCATCGTCGTCATCATCGGCTTTATCATCATTATCCTCCTCAACAAGCGGTTCACCAGTCAGTTTCTCAATTGCCTCCTTCAAAATAAAATTACGTCTTTCTAGGCGATTAACATCTCGTATTTTTCTTCGAAACATCTAGCAAACTCTGATGATGGATCCCTGTAGCTCAGCAATCTTCTCATCTTTTGTGATAAAGTCCTGCTCCAGTAGAAAGACTCTTTCCTGTAGCCATACTACTTCTACCGAATACCCATCAGGCGCATAGGGCGAGGGCGTACGCATAGGTGCATTGCCCATGTCTCTCCGACTCCTGGCTAGTGATGGTCGTGGCTCTATGTGAGGGATGTGGGTATAGGTGTGAGGTGGTGATGATGTGGTTGGGTGGCATCTGCAGTAATGACAGGTGGTGGTGGAGGTGGAACATGAATCTGAGTGGTAGTTATGGGTTTAAAGAGTTGGGTAGGTGGTTTTGGCTATGTGGGTGGAATAGATGACTGTGTATTAGATGGAGGTGGTGGAATCTGAGTCTGAGGTGGTGTGGGTACTATCGGAGTGGTGGTGGTGGAGTCTGAGCAGGAGTGGAGGAAGATGATCCAACACTTTTCTTCATCAGCCTGGGGTCCTTTTGTCGCTTTGACATCATCTTTAGTATCTTCTTCTTAGGCGAAGAGTCAGGAGTCAGTGCATAATCGGCGTCCTAAATATCTTCTCTTTCTACCCTGGCGAGAGGAGGAATGACAGGCTCCTTATCTCGAATAAGAATCTCCTCACTCGAAGATGATGATGACTCAGAGATGAGTCCCTTGAGAGTTGCGTCGGCTTGTGTGCTTGTGCTGGTAGGAGGGATGTCATGTTCCTTGGTAACAATAGCAACTAGAGTTGCTTTCTCATCTGCCACTGCATTATCACCAACAAATCTCCCAAACTTGATGAGAGGACGCTCCCCAACATATTGTCTCTTCCTTCTCTTGTTCATAGTCATGTATGAAAAAATATCATCTCTCATCCTCTTGATTCCTTGAGTGCCGATAGTGGGAAAAAGGTTATGATGTCTTTTGTTGATGACTATCTGCAGAAAACGGGGAAACGCCAAAAACCTCTCCTTTCTCTTCCCTTTAATGTTGGCGTGCATTTCTTGGAAGATCATCTTGGAGAAGTTGAAGTCAACTCCCAAACCTAACGCCACCAAACATGAGCTAAGGGTCTGATTAAGTATGCCATGCATGCATGATCTAAGATGATTAGATGAGCAAACACGGTCAAACTTGGTCAAACACGGTCAATGTGGACCAACATGAGCAAACACGGTCAATATGGACCGACACGGACAAACGTGAACAACCTAGGGTAGTTGAGCACAAACACGAGAACCAACAAGAAAACGTTCACTTACACGAACTCACGTATGGTATACGATATAGGTAGCCGGTGACCGACACGCATTCTGCGCAGGAGCTTACGCTTGCATATTCATTTCGCCTAGGTGAGTTTACGGCCCCTCTTTACTCTTTTCAAACTTTTCGAATAGGGGGAGAATACTAGTTGAATCGAGTCAAACATTATTGTACAAACATTTTATGTGTATGCTGGTTTATTAGACAAACATAAGTGTTGTATCGTAATAAGCCCTCGCAAAGTCTTACCGTTAATGTATAAACAATGAGGTGAGTTTGAATAGATCTATTTGGGTGTGACGAGCCCCGCGTGGCGAAAATGCTGACTGGAGGTCAGGACACGTGAAATCTCGACCTATCTTGCTATGTTATTACGAGACATAGCGGAGGCAAGGACTAACAAGTCTTGTTCGGTAGTGACGCACTGACACTTGGAGCCAAGGGCTCGGGACTAACATTTAATACACAGTATGACACATGATTTATGAATTACTACCTATGTTTATCAAAACCTGTGAACTCACCAACCATTGTGTTGACACTTTTTCTTAAACTTGTATTCTCAGGTAACTAGCTGCTTATGGATATCAGGGTGCACTTAAGGACACGAGCATAGGAACATCATGTATCTATGTTGTGTCGTTTGAACAAACAAATTTTAATTTACTTTATGGCATGTATTAAGACAATGTAGTGTCTGACAGTTTATTTCCGCTGCATTATAAACTTATTACTTTTCCGCTGTATTAAACATTTGAATTTCCGCTGCAATCTATTTTGATTGACTTGCATGATTTCACACACTGAAATTTCATAAGCATATAGAGTTGTTCTATATGACCATGAGCTGTGATTCTGGCCATGTCACACCCATGTGGACTTATTCCACACGTAGGAATTTGGGGGTGTGACAGACTGGTATCAGAGCCTTGGTTATAGAGAACTAGGTTTGCATATAGTAAACTTAGACTATAGCCATAGCTCTACACTAGTTTCACACAACAGATTACGTGCATAGTTTACCAATATGCTTTGTGATTTTATCGGATACCTACGAGCATACCTGTGGAACCCTTAGCGAGTGTTCATATTTGACTACGCTTGAGAATTGTGAGATGGGATTAGTGAAAGGACGAGCACATGACTGAAGGGAACTCTTCAATGTTCTGAAGAAGACTACACTAGCACGATCTAACTTGAATCGAACGCTTTTCCTAATCCCTATTCTTGAGCGTAAACCCAGTTACCTGACGTACACTTGCGGACTGGAACCTTAGCGACAACACTCCGAAGATGAACCTCGAGCACTACTGTGATCACTAGCTTCAGATTGAAGGAACTAGAATGACTTTATAAGATAAATTGACGATTATGGTGGCCAACTTAATCGTGAATTTATAGGTACATACGAATTCTGGCAAATTCAGATGGTAAGCTACAACCATTAGGGAAACTGGGTAGCACACCACTGCTAGTGGAGATCTGAACTCCGCTACTTACACCGAGTAGTTTATTTCCCTATTGTATTTAGTATTGCTAGAACCTAATGAGCGAGCTATGCTCATACGAATCACTTTGGTAATAGTAATCTTATGAACCTTATTATTGTACTCTTGAAGAAACTGATAAATTTTCCCTCTGCACATGCTAACACACAACTATCTCTAATGATTGGTAATACAATATCTATTGTATATAGATACCGCGAATGGCTGGTCGAGGAACGTATGTGCGTACAGACAACCTATCAATCAGTTCTGCGGCTATCGAAGCTATGGTAGAACAACGGGTTAGAAAAGCCATTTCGGATTACGAGACTGCATGGTTAAACAGTGAAACAAGCAACGAGACTCACAACAACAACTCAAAAGGATGTTCATTCAGAACCTTCATTAGCTACCATCCTCATATATTCAAGGGATCGGAAGGAGCGATAGGACTGCTCCGATGGATTAAAAAGGTTTAGTTAGTCTTTTGCATGAGCGGGTGTTCTGAAGAGAACAAGGTAAAATTCGGTACCGGGACTCTGGAAGGACAGGCCCTCACTTGGTGGAATTCGCACATTCAGACACTAAGTCTGGAGACTGCTAACTCAATCCCCTAGGAGAACTTCGTCAAGATGTTGAAGGAAGAATACTGTCCTCGGAACAAAATCAAGCAACTGGAGGGGTTCTGGATTCACAAAATGGAGGGATCCGAGATCGAACAATACACCGCCCGATTCCATGAGATGTGTAAACTGTATCCAGAAATGGTGACTCCAGAATACAAAAGGATTGAACAATACATCAGTGGATTACCTGAACAGATCCAAAGCTTGGTTGCCACGGAAGACCCCACACTCATTCAACCCACTATTTGTTTGGCTCAGTGTCTGACTGACCAAGCGGTAGCACAGGGTAAGCTACCCAAGAGGGGTGAACGCCTGAAGCCCCAAGGGACCAAGCGGAAGTGGGAGCCAAGCAGCAACATGACCTTCTCACTACAACAATCAACCCAGCAATTCCCCACACCAGCAAAAGTCCTTACTGCCACTCAATCTGATGCTCAAGGCAAGAAAGTATACCAAGGTAACTACCCCAAGTGTAACAATTGCTCATATCATCACTTTGGTCCATGCAATAGGATCAAGTGTACAAGATGTGGGAGAAACAGACATATTACGAAGGAGTGTCGTGCCAACCCGAAGCCAAACACAAACAGAGTCGGCACACAAAGGGGATGCTTCACCTGCGGAAATCCTGGTCACGTACGCCGAGACTGCCTACAAAAACAAGAAAGCAGGAGGCAACGCTACAAGGGGCGGGGCTTACGTTATATGATCCGGAAAAACTGAAGGTGATACCAACATCATGACCGGTACGTTCATTTTAAATAATGCCTATGCAAGTATATTATTTGATACCGATGCCAATAGGAGTTTTGCAACTAATGAATTTAGCAAACTGTTTGATATTACCCCAACACCACTAGATTATAAGTATACAGTAGAGTTAGCCGATGACAAACTGATAGAAACGCAACACGTCTTTCGGGGATGCATCATGGTCATGGCGGATCACGAGCTCAAAATCGATTTGATGCCGGTAACTCTCGGAAGCGTCGAGATGGTCGTTGGAATGGACTGGCTGTCTGTGAACCAAGATGAGATCATATGCAACCAAAAGATCGTGCGAGTGACATTGCCGAGCGGAGAACAGATCTCGATTCAGGGAGAATGACGGGGGATACCCTTGAAGATCATAACTTGCATGAAGGTGAGCAAGTACTTGCAGAAAGAGTACACTGCTATACTAGCCCTTATCACTGAGCAGCCGAAGCAGGAGAAGAAGATCGAGGACATCGCTGTAGTCCGAGATTTTCCTGAAGTATTTCCCGAATATTTACCTGGACTACCACCGAAACGACAAATCGAGTTCCAGATAGACCTCACTCCCTGAGCATCACCGATTGCTAAAGATCCATACAGACTAGCACCAACAGAAATGCAGAACACTCTAACCAGCTGCAAGAGCTGTTAGAAAAAGGATTCATTAGACCGAGTTTCTCACCTTGGGGAGCACCGGTATTATTCGTGAAAAAGGACGGATCATTCCGTATGGGTATCGACTACAGAGAACTGAGCAAGGTGACGATCAAGAATCGATACCCATTACCCAGAATAGATGACCTGTTTGACCAGTTGCAAGGGTCAAGCTACTATTCGAAGATCGATTTAAGATCAGGTTACCATCAACTAAGGATACAGGAAGCCAATATTCCTAAGACTGCCTTTAGAACCCGATACGGACACTACAAATTTTGGTTATACCCTTCGGACTGACCAATGCACCAGCAGTATTCATGGATCTCATGAATAGAGTGTGCAAACCCTATCTTGACAAATTCGTAATAGTGTTCATTGACGATATCCTAATTTACTCTAAGAGCCAGGAGGAACATGCTAAACATCTAAGGCTTGTCTTAGAATTACTGAAGAACGAGCAACTATACGCGAAGTTTTCCAAGGTGATTTTTGGATTCGCGAAGTCCAATTCCTTGGACATGTGGTTAACGAAAAGGGAATGCAAGTAGACCTAGCCAAGATCGAAGCCATCAAGAACTGGGAAACACCAAAGACTCCAACTAAGGCGCGACAATTCCTAGGATTGGCAGGGTACTACAGACGATTCATCGAAGGATTTTCAAAGATCGCCCAATCACTGACATCCCTTACACACAAAGACAAGAAGTTCGATTGGGGAGGGAAACAGGAAGCTGCTTTCAACTTGTTGAAGCAAAAATTATGCACTGAACCAATCTTATCTTTGCCGGAAGGATGCAATGACTTCATGGTGTATTATGACGCCTCGAAACAAGGACTCGGTTGTGTGCTGATGCAACGCGAGAAGGAAATAGCATACGCGTCACGACAGTTGAAGGTGCATGAGAAGAACTACCCAACTCATGATCTAGAATTGGGAGCCATGGTGTTCGCCTTGAAGATTTGGCGACACTATTTATACGGCACGAAAAGTACGATTTTTACCGATCATAAGAGCCTACAACACATCTTAGATCAAAAGGAGATGAACATGAGACAACGTAGATGGGTTGAACTCATTGGTGATTATGATTGTGCCATCAAATACCATCCTGGTAAAGCAAACGTAGTGGCCGACGCGTTAAGCCGGAAGGAGACAACAAAAAGCGTGCGTGCTCTACAACTTAAAATTCATTCTGAGTTGCCAGAACAGATCCGGATCGCTCAACGGGAAACTCTGAAGGTCGAAAACCTTACTCAGGAATCCTTGCATGGCATGGACAAGCACATTGAGGTGAAGACCGACGGAGCATACTATGTTAAGGATCAAATCTGGATTCCACAGCACGGAGGACTAAGGAATGTGGTGATGGATAAAGCACACAAGAGCCGGTACTTAGTATATCCAGGCTCCGACAAAATGTACCATGATCTGAAGACAACCTATTGGTGGCCAAACATTAAAGCTGAAATAGCAACTTACGTAGGTAAGTGTTTGACATGCTCGAAAGTTAAGGTTGAATACCAGAAGCCATCAGGACTACTTCAGCAACCAGATATACCAATGTGGAAATGGAAGAAAAATTTCCATGAAATTCATCACCAAACTGCCAAAGACGACAAGTGGTTGCGATACCATCGGGGTTATCGTAGACCGACTAACAAAATCTGCGCACATTCTACCCATCAATGACACTGACAAGTTAGACAAACTTAATCGGATTTATCTGAAGGAAGTGGTCACTCGACATGGGGTACCAATCTCGATCATCTCTGACCGCGACAGTCGATTCACTCGACATGGGGTACACAAGGCGCTAGGCACGAGATTGGACATGAGTACCGCTTACCACCCGCAGACTGATGGGCAGCAGCTGGGAGACTCATCTACTGTTAATTGCGTTCTTGTGCAACAACAGCTACCACACTAGTATACAAGCTGCCCCATTCTAGACACTTTATAGATGTAAGTGTCGATCACCCATCTGCTGGGCGGAAGTAGGAGAAAGCCAACTGACGAGACCCGAGCTAGTGCATGAAACGACAGAGAAGATCGTGCAAATACGCAAGCGAATGCAGTAGCTCGAGACAGACAGAAAAGCTACGCTGACAAACGCAGCAAACCATTGGAATTCTAGGTGGGAGATAGAATACTGCTCAAGGTCTCGCCCTAGAAGGGCGTTATTTGGTTTGGCAAACGAGGAAAGCTGAATCCTCGTTACATGGAACCTTTTGAGATCAGCAAACGAATAGGCCCCGTGGCCTATGAGCTGAACATGCCTAACGAGTTAAGCAGTGTACACAATGTGTTTCACGTATCGAACCTCAAAAAGTGTCTATCGGATGAAGCACTTGTCATTCTTCTTGAGGAAATTCTGATTGACGAACAACTAAACCTCGTTAAGGAACTGGAGTAAATTATGGATCGGGAAACCAAGAAGCTTAAACTTAGTAAGATACCTATAGTGAAAGTACGATGGAATTCGCGACGAGGACCAAGATTCACTTGGGAGCGTGAAGATCAGATGAAGAAGAAATATCCACACATGTTCGCTAACCAGACAAACACTGACAACACAAGCTGAATTTCGGGACTAAATTCCAGATAACCGGGGGATGATGTGACACCCCATAAATTCCAGGTCAGCATTTGATTTAATTAAATGTTTTATCTAATTGATATTTGTACAAGTGGCACTAGAATTAGTTTAATTTAGCGTGACACGTGGCATGATAGTAAGAACACTGACACAAACCCGATAATTCAGTGAATTATCGCAACACGCACACACGTGTCTAAAGAAACACGAACGTTGGTGAACGTTTAGCACATCTTGTAACAAAACACTAGAAACCTCACGAAACGCTCAAACATTGAACTTGGAAGTTCAGACAAGGCCAAACGATAGTTCGTAATCGTGAAAACGGCAACGAATGGATCAAACCATGAAAATTGGGCCTATTGGGCTCTCTGTGGACTCATCGCGGTACGCGATGGTCAATATGGAATCTCCATAGCGGTACACGAAGGATCTTGGGAGAATTTGAATCCCTAATTTCTTCGCGATACGCTGAGACGATGTTTGACCCTCTCGGCGGTACGCGATGCCGTTCAGGCGACAAATCTTTATAAAACCAAAAAGATTATGGCTACTCTACCCTTTACGATCATTTCCTTCGGCCAAGCACGCTATCCCTCGATCATTTCTCCCTGAAATCACCTGATTTGACCCCAAGGCAGCCGTTGAAGACTCCTTGAAGCTTCAAACTTGAAGATTGAAGGCTTGGAAGCTTGAAGGAAAGATTGTAGAAGTCGAAGGCCACCACCACCACTTCAATCCTACTCCAATCAGTTGTCCTGAAGCTTGTGAAGGTGCTAGCATCATCAACCCTTCGTTCTTGAGCCTCTCAAGGTAGTTCCAATGCTTGAAACTTACTTTCACACCTCCTACACTCATAAGCATGTGCTAGATTGCACATGCAACCCACTTGATGTTGCATGCACGGATTTTCACCCTTTTGAACATGGGTTTATTGATATTTCTGTGATTTATGATGATCTATGATGATAGTGGAATGATTTATGATGATCTATGATGATGTACTTGTGAAAATCTCATGATTTGTATGTAAAATATTGAAATAATGCCATGCATGGATGATCTAAGATGATTAGATGAATTTGTGATGATTATAAATGTTATTGGTAGTATATCACATGATTTAATGTTGTTAAAATGGTTAAAATATGGTTATATTGAATTATTTCTATTAATAGTAACTTTTTACTTACAAAATGGTAATGTGGATGATATGGTCATCATGCATGTATATGGATTTGATACATGGGTGATAAAATGATGCATAAGTGCTAATGGATTGAATTTGATGTTGATTTTGGTCATTTTTAGCATAGTTACTATATATAGTAACTTTTATAAACTAGATATTGATAGATGATGATTTGTGACTAGTTTAACATGTTTAAATGATGGTAAATGGCATATTATGATGATTTGTTATATAAAAATGGATTAGAAGTGTTTAGAATAGTCATTTCTATGCAAATTGACAAGGTTACTATTTATAGTAACTTTATCTTTTGAAATATTGATTTATGAACGTTTTGTATGACTTGAGCATACTAAGTGGTTTAATATGACTTAACATGATGATGGTATGCTAGGTTAGATGGTTTCCGATATCGCGCATGCTAGATTTAGAAACTTTCCATTTTAGGAAACTTTTGTGTGCAAACGTGACTTACGTGACTTATTTGATTCCGTATGATAATGTGCTATGTGTTAACATGATCACGTAGGACTAACGAGCATGCTAGAACTTTAAAATGCTACGTGTTATGAAACTTGCCATGAATGGAAACTTACTATATATAGTAAGTTGTCCATAGACGCGATTTACGCGTTTTGCACACGACGAGCACTAACACAAATGGTACACGATTCACAACCAACTCACGGTTCACCAAGGGGTCGTTGACTTGACACGGTCAAACTTGGTCAAACACGGTCAAACACGATCAATGTGGACCAACATGAGCAAAGACGGTCAATATGGACCGACACGGACAAACATGAACAACCAACAGTTGTTGAGCACAAACACGAGCACGAACACGAACACGGTCACTTACACGAACTCATGTATGGTATACGATATAGGTAGCTGGTGACCGACACGCATTCTGCGCAGGAGCTTACGCTTGCATATTCATTTCGCCTAGGTGAGTTTACGGCCCCTCTTTACTCTTTTCAAACTTTTCGAATAGGGGGAGAATACTAGTTGAATCGAGTCAAACATTATTGTACAAACATTTTATGTGTATGCTGGTTTATTAGACAAACATAAGTGTTGTATCGTAATAAGCCCTCGCAAAGTCTTACCGTTAATGTATAAACAATGAGGTGAGTTTGAATAGATCTATTTGGGTGTGACGAGCCCCGCGTGGCGAAAATGCTGACTGGAGGTCAGGACACGTGAAATCTCGACCTATCTTGCTATGTTATTACGAGACATAGCGGAGGCAAGGACTAACAAGCCTAGTTCGGTAGTGACGCACTGACACTTGGAGCCTAGGGCTTGGGACTAACATTTAATAAACAGTATGACACATGATTTATGAATTACTACATATGTTTATCAAAACCTGTGAACTCACCAACCATTGTGTTGACACTTTTTCTTAAACTTGTATTCTCAGGTAACTAGCTGCTTATGGATATCAGGGTGCACTTAAGGACACGAGCATAGGAACATGATGTATCTATGTTGTGTCGTTTGAACAAACAATTTTAAATTTACTTTATGGCATGAATTAAGACAATGTAGTGTCTGACAGTTTATTTCCGCTGCATTATAAACTTATTACTTTTCCGCTGTATTAAACATTTGAATTTCCGCTGCAATCTATTTTGATTGACTTGCATGATTTCAAACACTGAAATTTCATAAGCATATAGAGTTTTTCTATATGACGATGAGCTGTGATTTTGGCCACGTCACACCCATGTGGACTGAATCCACACGTGGGAATTTGGGTGTGTGACAGTAGACTCCTTCATGCCTCATCTGATGTACAGTTCGGTTAACCAGATCATGATCTGACTCAGCGTGATCGATAGCTTTATCTCCAAACTAAAGGCACTCCCTCAGAATTTGCTCGGTAATAATGATAGGTTGGCCTTGAATCTTCCTGATGAGACTTACAGTTCCGTTGGCGTTTGTGTGTTCAGAAATCGAACTCCAGAAGCTCTGGATGTACTCTCCAATGATGTCTGGATGCTCCATAATAGCATAATTCGTCGGTGACAAGATTAGTCCATCAACTAAACTCTTGAACATCGAATGCTTTGCGGGTGGATCTCCGACATATGCTGACATGTTATGATCTGACACAAACCACAAGTCAGCCATCTGAAAATAAACCATGTCAAGTTAGTCAAGATTGAAGTGAAAGTCAAAGAATAACAAGTATCTGTTCCAGTTCGAGTTCAAGGAGATAGAAAAATTTCGAAATCGAAATCAGTTCAAGTGTTTAAAGTTCGCAAAGTTAGGATGTTCTCGAAATTTAAGACATATTCGAAGAATAAAGGTATTCGAAAATAGAGTCTTATTCGAAATTTGAAATGTAGTCGAAAGTATCCTACTCGAAAATTTGAAGTGTATTCGAATTTTGGGACTATTCGAAATTTCAATTGTATTCGAAATTTAGTAGTATTCGAAATTTGAAAATTCGAGAACATCAAAAGCTTCACAACCTCTTCAATTTTCCACCTTAGAACACCCAATTATACTCGAAATGCTCGGAATTAAGAGGCGACCAACATACTAGAAGATCCCCTTTTAATTTTGAGTTTTTCGAGGTTAATTTTGCAAAATCTATCTGTTAACGGAACAGAGTACTCGAATTGCATTTTTGGTCAATATCTTTTGATTCAACGGATGAAACTTGATGAAAATCTATACCTATGAACTCCTAAATGTGATCTACAATATAGTCCGAATGGATTTCGAAAACAAAGTTTAGAAAACGAGATCGACTAAGGGAAACACAAATCGTATGCGAAACTGAATGGTACACGAAATGTAACATATTCGGTCTGTTTATAGGCTGTCGTGTACACGAATTTTTGCGTACTCGAATTCGAGTATGATTTCGAGAATTTTTATTATTTTTCAACAATTTTTAACTTTTAACATTTTAAAATAAAATAAAATAAAATAAAAATAAAAAACTTTGGAGGAGTTCAAAGTTAAGTTGGGTCAATTTCATGGGACCAAATATGTGTCAAAAATTTGACCACCTTAAAATAATTTCTTTTGAAACCCAACCTTAAAATAATTTTACCCCACCAATAATTTCCACTTGTTAATCCATAATATAGAGATAAGTCTTATGATCAAAAGGTTTTCTAACTATTTTTCTGAAACTACTTTTGTGAAGTTTATGAATAGTCAGACTCTAGAACCATATTATCATGCAACCTATCAATTTTGTAAAATCTTTTGTTTCAAACTTTGATTGTGTTTCAACGAACTTAAAATGTTTTGACAGAGTTTAAGATGAGAAAAAAAAAGAACAGATCGATTAGATTAGAATCAGGAACAAGAAGGGGTTCTGTCATCTTTGTGCTCGTTGGCATCTTTTACTTTACTGATCTGCATGCACATTGGCCTTAACGTCACACATCCAGGTCCTTGCTTACGCCAATCAGAGGATGCTTCCGCTCTTTGCTTGCAAAAAACATAGAAAATACCCAAGTTTTTCAAAACAGTTTCAAGTTTATCAAAACACAATCTCGTTTTGACTTAAGGATTTATACAAAAAGTCAAATAGTTGTTACATTTATCCGGTTATCTAATTTTCCTTACTTCTTTCTTATTTATATTTTTGAATGATCATGTCCATTTCTTTCATTTTGAAAAACTTGTTTTAACTTTTTAGTGAGTTATAGTTATCCAAAGCTGTTTTTCTTTTGAAATTACTTTTAGGTAGTGAATTTCTGAGTGTCAGAAGTTATTTCACTTCTCTTTTGAACCGATTTACTTTAACCATCCAACTCAAAACCTTTTTTATTTTCATAAATCTTGAAAATGTAAAATCTTTTTGATGTTTTCTTAAAATTCACTCCCCCTAAACATGTAGATCGACTTAGACTCACTCAAAAAACCAACAATCTTTTTGTTGTTTTTGTAAATTTTGAAGCTAAAACCAAAATCTTTTTGTTGTTTCTGTAAATTTTCTCCCCCAAATTTGTGATATAATAATTAAAGTAAAACAAAACACAAATTTTATAGTATTTACAAAGCTGTCTTAATCAAAACTTATTAGTTTGAGAGAGACAAGGAGGTGGTGAAATTGAGCTGTATCGAACATTTTTGTGAAAAGATCCGCCAGATTATCATCTGTGTGGACCTTTTCAAGGTGAATCAGTTTCCGTTCAAAAATTCGCGGATAAAGTGAATACTGATATCAATGTGCTTAGTTTTGGAGTGTTGTACCGGATTCTTGACGATTTGAAGGGCTGCTTCATTGTCACAATAGCTAGGAGAGTTAAGAAAATTTAAGCCGTAATCGAGGAGCTGTTGTTGTATCCATATAACCTGAGAGAAGCCACTGGAAGCAGACATATTCTGCTTCCGTAGTGGATGTAGACATGGTTGTCTGTTTATTGCATTGCCAAGAGACAAGGAGATCTCCTAAGTATTGGAATCATCCCGTGGTGGACTTCTTGTCTAAATTACAACCACCAAAATCACTGTCAGAGTAAGCATGTAAACAAAACTCAGAGTTCTTGGGGTACCACAAGCCGAGACGAGGTTTCCCGATAAGGTAACGAAAGATCCTCTTGACAGCGATCAGGTGAGAAGCCTTCAGATTGGCTTGATATCTAGCACAATATACAGAAAACATGATGTCAGGTCGGCTGGCGGTCAGGTACATCAATGAGCTAATCATCGAGCGGTAGAGGTGTTGATCAACATCTTCACCATTAGAAGCCGTAGTTAAGACCGGACGAGCAGCCATAGGAGTAGATGCAGGCTTGGAGTCCACCATCATGAACTTTGTGAGAATATCCGTAACATATTTGCCTTGATGAATCAGCACGCCCTTCGGATCTTGCTTTACCTGAAGACCCAAGAAGAAGGTCATTTCTCCCATCGCACTCATCTCAAACTTTTCCTTCATCACTACTTCAAATTCCTTGCATAGCACCGAGCTCGTGGAACCAAAAATAATATCATCCACGTAGATTTGGACGAGAATCAGATCGTCCTTATCTTTGCGAACGAACAATGTCTGGTCAATGGCTCAACGGGTATTTCCATGAGCAAGCAGATGCTCTATAAGAGTAGCATACCACGCTCGAGGTGCTTGATGAACACCATAGAGGGCTTTGTCTAACTTGTAGACATGGTCAGGATGCTGCGAATCCTCGAACCCTGGGGGCTGGCACACGTAAATCTCTTCTTTGACCTTTCCATACAAGAAAGCAGTCTTAACATCCATTTGATACACTATGAAGTTCATGTAGGAAGCATAGGCCAAGAAGATTCTTATAGCCTCAAGTCTCGCAGATGGTGAAAAAACTTATTCATAGGCGATCCCCTCTTGCTGGTAGAAGCCCTGTACTATCAAACATGCCTTATTCCTAATGATCACCCCCGAATCATCCAGTTTGTTTCTGAAGACCCATCTGGTTCCAATTAGCAGCTTCCCTTTGGGAAATGGAACCAGATTCCACACTTTGAACTTTTGAAACTGCATCAGTTCTTCCTGCATCGCCTCGACCCAGCTAGACTCCTTAAGAGCCATCTTGACATTCTTGGGCTCGCGTGTGAAATCAAAGAGGAATACATACAAGAATTAATTGGACCTGAGCTGGAATGGATCGGCTTCGTGTGAAAACTCCTTCCGAAAGAGGTCCAATAATGTATTACACGGGATGATTCTTTTTTATGCTTAGAGTTGGTACTTCCTCCACTGCCATATGATCAAGCAGATTGCTCATGTGATTTATCTGGTCTTCACTGGAGGAAGAAATGTTGTCAGCTGGAGCTGTTTCACTAGCTTCGGCTCCATGATCCACACAGTGTTCCTCAGAAATGTGGTCTGAGAATAGTATATTATCAAAAGTTTGGTGGGAAGAGGATGAAGGTTGATCAGTCTTTGGGAGTGGCTGAACGGATTGAGAAGTATCCGGATCTGATGGGATGACTTCATTGATCGGGGTCGGCTGAACTGGAGGGGCCCGATCGTACATACCTGGAGGGTCAAATGTCAGAAGCTGAGGATCACATGGAACACAGTCAACCCGATAGCCTACGTCATCATCCTTGTAGAAGCTGTGGGTTTGTTCAGATGGTCCTACACTCTTTGATGTAGTGTTAAAGGGCTCGAAAGTAGAATCATACTGAAACAACTAGTTTGGACCAGAACCGGCGTCTTTAGTGTTCATCTCTTGCCAATTGATATAATATGATTCCACAATCATTCGGGTCTTCTTGTTGTACACCCGGTAGGCAGCCTTTTCTGATGAATAGCCCACAAAGTAACACTTATCAAACTTATGATTTGGCTCAGTATGGAGGAGAGAGTACACGGACACCCGAATGACTTAAAATGACCAACTTTAGGCTTCTGGTTGAAGAAGATCTCATAAGGGGTCTTCTGATAACGTTTGTTCAGCAGTGCTCGATTTTGAAAATAACAAGCTGTGTTAACAGCTTCAGCCCAGAAGAATATCGACAGCTTGGAGTGTGATAGCATGGTTCGTGCAGCTTCAATGAGCATTCTGTTCCTTCTTTTAGCAAATCTATTTTGCTGTGGTGTACGTGCTGCACTGTACTACCGAGCAATCCCCTTCTCATTGCAGAAATCAATAAGACTCTGATTTCTAAATTCAGTGCCGTTGTCGGTTCTGATCACCTTAACCTTTAAATTCTTTTGATTTTCGATCAAGGTGATAAACTTCTTCAGAATCTCTGGTGTCTCATCTTTCTTGACCAGAAAGAACACCCAAGTAAATCTGGAATAATCATCTGTCACAACTAGACAATATGACTTCTTCCCGATGCTCATAACGTTGACTGGTTCAAAGAGATCCATGTGAAGAAGTTGCAGAATCGATGAAATAGAGTTGAACAATTTAGGCTTGTGGGGTCTCTTATGCTGCTTCCCCTTGGCACACGCGATGCTCTTCTCAATTGTGGAGAAGTCTTTAGAAGGTAAGCCGATAACGTGATCTCCCTTAGGAAGTCAATTGAGATTCTTCATGTTGACATGACCTAGTCGGCAATGCCAAAGAAGACGGTCATGCTCTGATGCCTTTGAGAACAAGCAGGTGTTCTCAGTAAATGAATCTGAATTCATATTCATGATGTAGGCATTATTTATTCATGGATTTCTCATCAAGATCCACTTCTCAGGCACACCAAATCCAAGCTTTAGAATAAGACACTCCTTGTTTGTGAAGTGTGTTGAGAAGCTCTTATCACAAATTTGAGAAACACTCAATAAGCTGTGATTGAGATCTTCAACGTAATACGCATCCTCAAAACTGAGAGTTCCATTTTTGACTGTGCCCTTCATGCTTATCTTCCCTCCCTTGTCTCCAGCAAATGAGACATATCCTCCATTGAAAGGTGTGACTTCATGTAACTGAGAGAAATCCCAGTCATATGCTGGGAGCAACCACTGTCCACATACCAAACATTTTTGAGCTTATTTGGCCATCCCTGCATTACACACATAATCAATGAGAGATGGGTACCCAAACCATAACAGGTTTAGGTATAGATGAAACAACGGGTTCTTTCTTGCGAACCCTTTTAGGTTTGACTGATTTGGCCTTGACAATTTTCGGCCTTGCACCACTGCCATGGTTAACTGGTTTTAAAGGTGGTTTCATTGGTGTATTGTTTTTCCACTTTGATTTGCGTTTAGCTTTGGAAGACTTTGATTTTTGTGTTTGAAAACCAGATTGATTTTGTTTAACTATTTTGGTCTTCTTGGCAGTGGAAGGCTTCTTAGGTACCTTTTGAGGTGTCACCCAAGGCTTTGAGGATTGGTTAGTCCTCATTGATCTGATACTAGGTTTGGCCTTGGGTGTGACCTTCTGATTCTTCCCATAGAAGAATTCAGTAGGTCTATGCAGACAATTTCTGGCAATGTGGCCTGGTCTACCACATGCAAAACAACATACCTTCTCATGAAATTCCTTAGGGTCAAAAGGTTTTACATCACAATCACTATGACCAGAGGAAGAACTTGTAGAGGCTTGTTCCAATGACCCGGTTGGAACAAAAGGTTCACAGTTAGAGTTCAACTTTGAAACTGCCTCTTTGATGATTGTGTAATGACCCTTGTACTCCTGATGCAAACAAGAAGAAATTGATTCCAAAATAACATCATTCTTAACAAATGTAGAATTAAAATTTTTAGACATCTTATTAGGTTTGATTTAATTTCATCAAATCTTCCAAAAAAAATCAGTTTTTGGAATAAATGGTGATGTTCTAAATGATGTTGAACACTCTGTGCTCCTCCCAGCACTTCTTTCTTCAATCTCCCCCTCAAACCTGTATCATTTAATCTATCTACTCACACCTCATTATGAGAACGATATTTAAATACGTTATCAATGGAAGAAGTGGAGCAAATATTTTGGATTACCTCATTCTGCTTCTCATCCACCTCTGCCATAAAAGAATGACTTAGAGTCAACTCCAAGTCCTGCACTTGATCACTCGAATCATAGGAGTCTGTTTCTTGAGTCACCAGTGCTATAGACACGCTAGCACCTCCTCCAGCAGCAGCAACAGTCTTCTCATCCGGTTTCTTTTCACCTTCCTTAGCCAGCTTTGGTTGTTTGCACTCTCCAGCAAAATGACCCGGCTGGTCACAATTGTAGCATCGCAGCTTTGACTTATCAAAACCCAGCTTCTTCCCGGGATTGTTGCTGAAACTGTTACTTCCATATTTCTTGATGAACTTCTTTGCACGGAAGACTACCATTGACATTTTCCATGAAATGTCCATTTCCTCAACATCTGCTGGGTTAATCTGCTCCAGGTTATCTTGAGTAAGATTGGCCGGTGCCAACTCTCCAGCAATAAACGCGTTGTGACTGTTCATAAACCCCTTGAACAACAGCACATTCTCTTCGCTCTCCGGACTAACCTTGGGCACTGAACTCGCTTGCCCTGATGAAAGAAATGCAGTCTCAAATGGAACAGGTTGTAGTGAAGGAGCTTGATAATGCTGCAACCTAGATGCTTGAAAGTTGATGGCTGACAGAAGAGCAGCATTATCTGATGCGGGTGCAATGCCCATTGAACTTGCATGATTGAGTGCTCTTTGCTTGTCATCCATGTCATAGGAGTTGATAATTCAGATCAACTCGCTCAGAGAGGTCTTGTACATGTCTTTGGTTCTCTTGATCATGGTGCAATTTGAATTCCAATTGTAACGCAATGAGTTCAAGAGCTTTTTGTTAGCCTCTCCTTTGGACATCACAATCCCAGCACTAGTCATATCGGTCATTAGATGTGTGAATCGGTTCAGTTGAGCTTCTAATGATTCTCCCTTGATATGGTTGAACATATTGAACCTTTGCCTTAGCATATCCTTGCGACTATCTCGCATATCTTCATTGCCTTCAAATCTTTCAACCAAAGCATCCCACAACTTCTTAGCTGTCTGATGTTCTTTGAAACCATGGGGTGATTCATGCGTACACCTTATCATCTTTCTCTTTCAGAAGAATGTCAGCTTCCGTATACAGTTCAGGGTCCTTGGGAATTAATCAATTTAGCTCACTCTGGTACATGGGCACGTGAGGCCACTCTTCAATTGACCTTCATAGTTTTGGGTCTGTGTACTTGATGAATGATTGGAACCTGAATTTCCAATCCTGAAAGTTATCTCCCGACATGAGCCTAGATGGCTTTCTTCCGGTGCCGATCTCATTATCCAAGTTGAGCAAGTTGGACAGGTTGGTCAGATTCTTTGAAGCCATGATTAATCAGAAAATTTTCTAAGTGTAGTTCATGAACTCCCCAACAATGCTAAGTACTAGGCACTACTCGAAACAATACTACTACCCGAAGATCAAGATATATTCGAAGTCCAAGATGTTCGAACTTCAGTATACTTGAACAATAGAAATACTTGAACTTAGCACAGTAACCAAAACCCATTGTATTTGAAGAACTTGAGTATTCGAAGATCTTAAATGTAGTCGAACTTGAAGCTTGTATTCGAACTTTATCTTCTATTCGAAGCCCAAGTGTAATCGAAATCCCCAAATAATCGAAATCACCAATCAGTTGTTGAACTCCAATTGTATCCGAGCTCTACTGTACTCGAGGAAGCTGTTTTCGAAATTTGAACTCAAAAATACTTGAAAAAGTTTCGGAGAAATATTTCTCAAGACTCAGAGTACCAAATTTGAATAGCAGCTAGAAGGGATTAGTAGATAGTAGAAAAGGAAAGCTTAACTGAAAAAGTTCATATACCTTGATGTAGAAAAGAGTACCAAGGCTCTGATACCACTTGTAGGTCTAAAAACAGATCAAGAACTGAGCTTTAAGCCTCCAATCTGCATTAGATGTACCTATAACGTGCCGAATTCCAAATAGAAAGACAAGAACAAAAAGAAAGTTCAAAACTTTAATATATTTCAGTGAAGTACACGAAGTAATGCCTCAATACGTCTAGAGATCATTCCTCGGGAATTCAACCCCAGAATAGTACAAAATACGTCTATTTATATTACTTCTAGGTGTACTCGAACCTACTATACACGAAAATGTTCGAGTACACGAAATACAAATGTAAACGAAATACTAAGTACACGAAATCAGATCAAAATCTTCTTCGGTTGGCTTTGTCAGTCTTTATCTTCAATTTGGGCTCTACACTTACAGTCGATTTAGACTTGTTAGTCTACAGATTAGATGTGGTAGAATTATTGGCAGTTTCTGTTTTATTAGTATCACCCTTGTCGCCGTTAACCAATCCCCTTGATATCTCAAATGCATTTAGTTTTATCATGAAACATTGTCGTACTTGTTTCTAATATCTCACAATCATTGTCACCAACATGATAGATCACGTATATATAAACATTGTTTTGAGCATAAATAGATATAGAAATATTAACAAAGGTATAACCTTAGTTACATCATTGTTACGAATAATGAAACAATGTACCAAAGCTTTTATAAAAAGTTCAGCATACTTCTCATCCCCGCATTTTGAAATCAAAAAGATTATAAGAGGGGCAAATGAACTCACCTTGGTGTTGTGTTGGTTGACTGTTAACAAAGAATGCACGCGCTCGTTGTTGTTGTTATATATGTGTTGCAATCAAAGACCTATGTTTTTGATTTGTTTTAGTTTCACAAGTTATAAGTATGGGTTTTTATAATAAATAACCCTAATGGTAGCCTAACTAGTTATAATCCTTCATTTATTATATTAACTTTAAACTTAACTTGGAATAGGAGTATACTAGTCCTAAACCTTGTAAGTTAATTTAACAATTCAAAGTTTAGTTTCATCCTTTGCAAGATATCCCTCATGATAGTTTTGAAATCATGTAACCCTCATATGTTATCAGTTATGTATTAATAAAGAGGTATGTTTGTATTCCAAAGCCTTTGTTAATAGCCTTTTACAATCACTTAAGCAAACTTACCAACTTCATTTATCATTGGTTGTTATTCATGTGGTATCCCAATGATAGTTTTATAAGAATTATGTTTGAATTGTGAAAATATGAAGTTTAAACACTTGATATCAGGATGGACGATATTGAGCCTAACTCGTCCCCATTATTATGAAAACGGTTAATTTACTTTGATTTGTTGTTACTACTAATCTCTTTTGTTCTGAAAGACTTATGGTTTCTTTAATTAGTTCATTTGGATAGAGGTTAGAACAATTTGGGTGACATTGGGGATGCTCTCATCGGTTAAGGCTTAGGTTAGCCTTTGCTGACATCATCCAACTCAACACCACTTTCAACCATTCTATATGTGGCTAATGTCAAAGGGTTTGATGTTCTACACACTTGGATTTTGCTCTATGTAATAGTATCAATGGTTGGGTTCGGTTAGGGGGTGGTGTCGATACTAATAGTATCGGCACACTCCCACTTTAACACTCTCGATCACACTTTGGTACCACATTGTTTATCCCACCATTGTCGAGCTCAATAGTCGATTTAGTCTGACCTATTTGAGCTTAGGATTACTTGGATTTTATTAATGGGTTAGTATCGACGGTCCAAGCTACTGGGGTGAGGCATGGGTACTAGTAAGTTTGATACAGACTTAACTTTTTCTCCATGTTATCCGTCAATACTAGCAATATCGACAGGAACATAGAATCGATGCACTGCTCATAGAACCTAACAATATTGATGGAACTTGGGTTCAATCTCCTTGGACTTGTCTATAATAACAATATCGACGACTTGTGTGGGTGGGGTGACCATTGAACTTAGTAAGTTCGATGGTTTTGTGCACCTTCCTCAATGCTCTGTTAATACTACCCCTTCATGATGCTCATACATTGATACTATGCCAAGAACTTTTCTACCCAATTCTCAGCCTCCTAAACATGATTCCCACATGTTCCATGTGATCCAAACTCATTTTACGAAACTCCTATTTGGTTGGATGGTCCTAATTCGAATTATAAGTTCATATATTCAGCTGGTGATTAAAACTCTAAAACCCGAAGTTAAACTTCATTTTTACCTTGGTTTTGGGTGATTTCAAGCCCGATTTTCTGTACTTTTGACCTCTATATGTAATGAGTGTCATTTTGATACCAAAATGTTTTGATTTAGTGAGAAAATGAAAGAGTTGAGTGATTAAATTCTAGAGAGAAAAAGTTAGAGGGAGAAAGTACCGTAAATCTAGTGAGAGAGAGAGGTTGTTGGATGGTTAAATGAGGAAAATGAGGGAAATTAAGGGTTTATATAGTTTGGATGATTTCGTGTGAGTCCGGGTTCGTTCGGTTTCGTTTTAACTCATCATTTTCGAAACGGATCTTAAAATACACATTTTTGGTAAAATGGTTTTATTTTAAATCTTTTTAGATGGTAATTCCTAATAAATACTTTGAATTCAATTTTATTATTTTTATGTTTCGAAAACATTTATTTGAATGGTTTCGTCAGATCGTATTACCTTCGCGCGTATTCGTACGAATCGTCACCCGAACGAACACGACGATGGCTTTACTTTCTCATTTAGTATTCTATTTAACCAATATCATTCAGAACGTTATACCCACAGATATATTTGTGCGAATCGTCACACTCGCAAAAACACTGTTAGTTTAATATTCAAAAACGATATCAGATTTCTTTTTGGATTGATATTCTCACAAATGATCACAACTTGATTTACTATTTCACTTGTTCTCATTATTTTCACATTATGTTGTCGGTAATCTGATCCCTATTATCTAGGGATTCGTATCATTACCGCACTGTTTTTGTCATTTGGACACATAGAAATTTGTGCATCAGATGCATGTTCCTGTCATTATTTCTATTGTTTTTCACAGAATAGTTATCACAACATAGCTATTCACAAAATCAATCAAATGTAATAAGTATGAAAGTACACAGCTGTACGATTTTTGAACGGTCAGGCACCAGTTGTCACAGTCTCCCTTGTTAAATAAATTCCATCCCGAATTTTAAGCATCATTGTCGGGTGCGACTTGTTTTTTAAACGGATGGGGATACTTGGATTTCATGCTATCCTCGTGTTCCCTAGTAATTCTGTACCACGGTTTGAGTTCCAACGAACCTTAAAATAGGAATACGGCTTTGTTTCAATTTCTTAACTGCACTAATTATAATCTCTACAGGTTCTTCTATGAAATGTAGTTACTCATCAACTTGAATTTCCTCAAGAGTTATGACCGTGCTTCATCAGCTAGGCACTTCTTGAGGATAGATACGTGAAATACATCATGCACACTGCTGTGTTTAATCAGTTAATCTAAGTCTATATGCTGCAAGACCAATTCGTTGTGTTATTTCGAATGATCCGACATACCTCGGTGCTAATTTTCCTTTAGTACCACAACAAACTACGGCTTTCCAGGGAGACACTTTCAACATGACTCGGTCACCCACCTAGAATTCCAAAGGCTTTCGGTGTTTGTCTGCGTAACTCTTTTGGTGACTACGTGCAGTTTGTAGATTCTGCTGAATCTGAGCCATCTAATAAGTGGTCTCTTGTATAAGCTCAGGTCCAGTTATCCTTTTGTCTCCCACATTGGTCCAAAAAATTAGCAACCAACATTTTCTACCATACAGTGCTTCGAACGGGGTACATCCAATACTGCTATGGTAGCTATTGTTATAAGAGAACTCAATTAGTGGTAGATGTGTGTCCCAATATCCACCAAAATCAAGGACACAAGTTCTTAGCGTATCCTCTAGAGATTGAATATTTCGCTCACTTTTTTCAACCGTTTGTGGATGATAAGTGGTGCTTAAATCACGTTCGTCCCTAAGCATTTCTATAGTGATTGCCAGAACCTGGATGTAAATTGACTGTCCCAGTCTGAAATGATAGATAGTGGTACAGTATGTCGTACTACTATTCCATTGATGTATAATCCTGCCAGTTTCTCTATTTTGTAGTTTTCATGCAAAGGAAAAAATTGAGCGGACTTGGTCAAGCTATCGATAATGACCCGTATGGTATCATGTCCGCTTGAAGTATGGGGTAGCTTGGTGATAAAATCCATAGCTACTTGTTCCCACTTCCAATGTGGTACTTCTGGTTGTTCCAGCAAACTTGATGTTTTCTGGTGTTCAGTTTTGACTTTCGCACACGTTAAGCACTTTCGAAAATAAGTAGCTACATCTTTCTTCATACCTGGCCGCCAATAAATTTCCCTAAATCCTGGTAATAAATAATTTCCATCTTGTTTTGTCTCAAATTGTTTCTCTACTCCACA
>SZYD01001095.1:0-78559 GCA_009363875.1 Mikania micrantha | reverse complement strand
CGTTTAACTTCATTATTTTAACATAAACTTTAGATTTTTATGAACTAGCATGTGCGGGTTTGGTTATTTTGGTGTGTGTTTACTTATTTGACAAATACCTAACACAGTTTTCTCAGATAACACTTCCTTTTGATCGTATTTAACTTACCTTTTTGATCGATTCGTTTCAAGAATTCATTCACATCGGTTATGGTGGCATCGTGTGAATCAAGATTGCCAAAAATTTCCTTAAACGACAAAAGGATGCAAGCATGAATTATTAATTTCACTTTTACGTCTATTTTTAATACCTTCTTTCAATTTACTCAAGTATTTTTATGTTTACATGCTAATAAAAATCAATGAGTCATTGTCTCAATGGTACCCCAAAATTCTTCTAAATGAAAGGTTTTTGATTCAAATTCTTTCCCGAAGCGAAAATAGGGGTCTGAGGGGGTCAGGGGGTTCATAGTGGGGTTTCCCCTGGGGTGGTTGTGGTGGCTCATGGGAGGTCCAGGTAACTAGACATTGGTGACATGACCTGGAAACAGTGGGTTCACACGATTGAGACATTCGCCGTTCAACAAAAAAAAACATGCTAATAACACATCCGTACATATCAAACAATTGCGTGTTTACATTAGTTCGATCATAATTGCTTTGCTAACAAACTTCGAACACAAACGGTCATAGAAATTTTGCACGTTATTAAGAAAATTAAAGCGTCCGTAGATTATCAAATATTTGTATCGTTTATATATTTTTTATCGTAATTATTTACGAACATTATATAAATTTTGAACATAAACGGTTACAGAAAATTATTTTGAGCGTTATAAGTCATTTATATAAAATTTCAGATGTTACATTTCAACACGGATGATGTTCTTCTTACAGACTTCCATCTTTGTCTTTGATTTCACAATCAAAGCTAAATATGGTAAATCTTGAACCGTTGTCATAAAATGATTCCCCCAAACTTTGGGTAATCGGGTTAGGTTGTAAACCCGTTTAGAAATCCAAAACCCTTTTCTTTTCTTTTCTTTTTTTTTTCTTGTACGCCTCTACGGCAGATTTCAACCCTTTTACTGTATCAAATTATGGTTATGTTAAGCTCATGATTAATGGTTATAGAGAACTCATGAAGTGATCAAAACCGAAATCCCGACAGGATCAAGAACCAAGGACCGGACCAGACCATACATGAGTGTTATCAGGCCTAGTTGGTCTTGGTTTTTAGTAGTAAGGGTCAAGTATCACATGTGGTGAAACCATGGACATAGATCTGGCCGACATGTCATGGTCAAGTGACAATTTTTAAATATTTGTCACAGCTTATAATAATTTATTTTATGTCAAGAATTTGAAAGTAAAATGGGATAAACGCCATTTTTTTAAATTTATAATTTTTAGATGTTCTTAAAAATAGTAATACGAACAAAATATAAAATATACAATATGAATTATGAAAGAACGAAAATCAAATCCTCTCCTTCAAGAAACAAGTATTTATCCTACTCAAGAATTTGACTTTTAGTCAAAACTGTTGATAATGAATGTGGTTAAACAAGTAAAACTCTTTTGTTGTGAAGCATATATGAGCTTCAAAGTCTATGACAAGAACCTTCGTTTGGCGCGTTTTCGATCATTCAACAAATCCACCAATGAAGGAAAGCGTTTTAGGAACCGGAACATGCATACGCCTATACAACTTCATCATGCTCTCACTAACTCCTTTGCTTTGACTTTGGGTACAT
Organism: Mikania micrantha; assembly: GCA_009363875.1. Taxonomy (NCBI): domain Eukaryota; kingdom Viridiplantae; phylum Streptophyta; class Magnoliopsida; order Asterales; family Asteraceae; genus Mikania; species Mikania micrantha. Next base: position 76,823 of record SZYD01001095.1, on the reverse strand, counting down.
CTTCTGTTGGCTCCGTTAACTCTGAGCTATCAGTACATATCATTGATCAACTTGACTTCAACATCTTCATTAACATGATTTCACGTTCAACTAAATCTCTATAAATGAAAGTCGAAGCATCAAGCCCAAGCCTCGCTCTTCCAAATAATGTCACTGTTGACTCTTTGACTTCTGAAGACATTGTCAGCATTTCTTCTTTACTTTGTGATGATGATTCAGTTCAACTTTAGTGCTACAGGAAACTTTCTTATGTACGCTTGCATTAACAATGGAGCCTCAGGATCAATATCTAGAAGTTTCCACAACGGGTCATCAGGAGCCAGATTACCATACGAGCAGTGCCTTTTCACGTAACCCAGTTCCATGGCCCGACACTCAGGGGTGGTCGAGACCACCCATCTGGGCCTAAGCAATTGCAGGGCCCACTCAAGCTCGTCTCTAGATGAATGCATTGAATAACAAACATGCCAAATACCAAATGCATCCCTTCGTGATTCTTTAAATCGATCAGTTTTTCGTTTTTTAGCTTCTGATGGAACGTCCTCAAAGACATACCATTGGTAGAAGGACGGATTATAAGCGGGTCAGGCTGAAAATTGGTCCGGGCTTCAGCTAGTTTTGCTTCTGCTCTTTCAGCAAGTCTCGGGTAGCCATCAAAAAGATGGAATCTTGAAGATGGGTCTTGAGAAATAATATCAGGTACAGTTACACATAGAGATTGGAAACATTCAGGGTTGCTTTTTTTATCAATAAAGATTTTTGAGCCAAAAGTTCGACAAACGTTAACAAGTATTTCTTCCTGACCAAGAAGATCACATGTTAGGTACACTACACGAGCATCCGGATGCTTCCATATGCAATCGATGACCTGCATTAAGAAAAGAAATTTTTAACCATCAATCACATCAAAAACCTACCTTATTACCAACAATATTCTATTTTTTTAATACAAAAGTTTAGTAGGTTGCATACACTATAAATATACATTGGGTGATTCGAGAATAATTTAGCCTGCTTCCTTTTTAGCTATTATATATTTTTACTTTTTACACATTTGACCCTTTAGAAATGCATCATAGCCGAAAAGCCTGCCACATATTTAAATGACCTTTTCACCTTCATGGCTCACACAGGGGCAGCACAACCATATTGGAGGCCCTATGCGAACTCAGGCGTACCCTTTGTCACATGTCTTTAGTAAACGTTCACTCGTTCAGTAATGATTTTAGCAAGATACATATTCCAAATGACTGGATTTCTAGTTTAAATGTGGTCTTAAATCAAAAATAAAAAAATTTAAGAATGTAAAACAAGTTTTATAATAAACATAAACAATGAACATAACAAACGAAAACGAACATATTTTTCAATTTTTATATCAAGTGTTTAACTTTATATTTATGTAAAATGATTATGTATAGTGCTTAAGATTAAGAATGCTGATTTTTACTTTTTAAATAATATATGTTCATTTGCATTCGTGAACAGTTCAATTTCTTAATGAACATATAAGAACAAGAAATTTTGTTCGGTTAGTGTTCTGAACCTTTCTTTTACAACTTACAAGTTAAATGAAAGAACAAGAACAAGGGCTCATCCGTTTGTTTGTTGTTTAAAGCTCTAAATACAAGCAAAAGATAGAAGACTACACGGGTCAGAATTACCTGCCGGATCGCAACTTGTTTGCTAGGCATTTTTGAAGAAAATGTCCCGAATGTGCAGTCCAGAAAAACATAATCAAGCCGACACTTAGGTTCTCTGGATATTTTGCCTAAATATTTCTCGGGTAATCTTTGCAAACACTCAGGTGTAAGTCTGCAGTCTCCTGTGTGCAGAATATTACCAAACGAGCCTTCAAACAAGACATGACAGCACCTGCAGGTTGTATATAGGAAATAGATATGCCCTACAAACAGTTAATATGCAAATATCGCACTTAAAATATGTTAAAAATGATGACAAGCTTATAAATATGAGAGGATGATCCACTAAAAACACAATTCTGCCTAAAAACATAAAAACAAAAATGCAATGAAAAAAACAAATCTAGTACAAAAACACAAAAATCAAGTGCAAAAAAAGAATCCAGTACAAAAAATAAGTGTTTTTATGTTTTCAAGCAAAATTCATTTGATCCTACACCGTATAAATACGATTATTTCAAGAGAGACTGAAAATTGCATTTACTGAAATTATTTAATGTTATATGGAAGGTAAAGTCATATTTACTTAGCTAGAGAATATATGAATAAACACAATCTATAAATAAATTACCCAGTATTAGTTTACCTACCTACTTGTAGGTCAAATAAATCATACACAGAAAATGGGAGAGACAACTTTACATAATTTTCTTCATACTTAACTGTTACGAATGGTGGTCCTATGAAAGTGTATTCTCGCAGGAACAAGGTGGCAAATAAGAAGACAAATAGTGGGGATCCGGAAATGGCACTCGGGTGTTTAGTGGGTAACCCGAAAGACCCATGTCTTCCTATTTCTAATTTACGGTTATGCATAGTGGAGGAAATGAGTTAGTGGGCGGTTACTTGCTGGAAGTCTTTCTCTTTTATTATCAGTATTCGTAGTTAGGGACTTTTTGTCTTGGTTATGTTAATCTTTGTTTGAATTGGAGATTTGTCCTTCTTGAATTGGACTTTGCTTGTAATTTCTTTATCAGTAATCTATTATCAAATTTCCGGTCTCTATCATTGGTTACATTGCCGGGAATCGAAGATGGTGAATACCCGGAACATGGACGGCAGTAGCACAAGTACCAATGGCGATCCAGTAACAACTCAATTGGTTGCGATAGCGGCTAAATTAGATGTGATGGAGAGGCTGAAGGACGACGTTGCTGCTCTGAAAACGCATGTGGAGAAAACGGTTAGCGGTTCTGGGAGGCATGAAGATGGTGATTTTCAGAAACTATGGCCGCAACTTCCGACCCTACAATAAGATTGAATTCCCAATGTTCAGCGAAGGTGATCCAAGGGGATGGATTCTTAAGGCCGAGAAATACTTCGGTACTACAATGTCCCTGAAGAAGAGAAAGTGGATATTGCTTCTATGCATCTGGAAGGAGATGCTCTGGATCTGTACTCATGGATATCTACAGACCAGGAAATTGGGTTCTGGGAAGATTTGGTCCACGCATTCCAAAAGCACTTTGGTCCAGCGGAATTTCAGAACCCTGATGAACATCTATGTAGCATCAAACAAACCGGTTCAATTCAAGAATACCGTCAGGAGTTTGCAAAACGATCTGCAAGGGTAGCGAATGGCCAGATCACTGCCTGTTAGGCGTTTTCTTAAATGGCCTTAAAGAAGAGCTCAAGGCAGATGTCCGACTCCACAAGCCACAGACTGTTTATAAAGCCATGAGCGTTGCGTTGGAATATGAGTCCAAGTTACATTGCACCAGAGTTGGGAAGGGCCCATCTTGGTCAACTCAGGCCAAGGGTCAATCACAACCTTCATCAGGTGACTCCAAAACTTTACATTCTGATCCGTTTAAGTCTTCTATAGTGTGTACCAAACCCCAAATCTGACTATCGGATGCAGAAAAACAATCTCGTTATCCTAAAGGCGAGTGCTTTCGATGTGGTGACACGTACGGGCCTGGTCACAGATGCAAAACAGGTACCTTCAAGCTGTGTGAACTAGATGCAGATGCTAAGGAAACACCAACCCCTAAAACAGACAAATGTTTAGACACCTTGAAGACACAGCCGAGATAAGCCTAAATGCCATGGGAAATTCACACCCCACTACTAGCATATTAGGCTGTACAAAGATGTGATTTATATGATAAACATATATAGTGGGTTTTAATATGTAAATTTTTGGAGTTTAAGGCTTAACTTTGATAGATTAAAATAAATATCATCTAAAATTAAACTGCAAGTATTATAAACAAGGGTGGACCATTAATGTTCAGGTTATTAGCGGTGTTCACTTTCGGATATCCGAACTTCGGATATGATATCCGAATCCGAATCCGTAATTTCGGATTCGGATTCGGATATTCGTTCAAATATCCGAAATCAGGAAAAAAAATAAAAAAAATTTCAAAAAATATATATTTCGGACATCCAAATATCCGAAAATTATCCGGATATCCGAAAAATATTCGGATATCCGATTTTTTCGGATATTTCGGATTCGGATACGGATTTTTTTGAACACCCCTACAGGTTATCAATGGAGCTGGTTAACTACAAGAAGCTCATGTAGTCCATGCCAGATTATTTGTTTTTTTAGCCACCCATACGCCTATTTAACGTGTTAGGTAGATGCAAAGAAATATGTTGCATACATAGATGCCAAGCATGCACCTAGATGCTAAGGTACAACGCACTGCATCTTATGTGCCTCGCCTGAATAGGCCAAAATCTTTTAAAAGGTTTAAACATGTCTAAAACAATGACACTAGCCTAAACAAGCCTAAATTCAATTTAAAACAACCTACAAGCCTAAAACATGTCTAATCACCCTAAATGGTATTTTATACACTATGTCTCTGCTTAAAAAAACATCATTTTCAAGCGAATTTCACCTGGCTTTGGCCGAGGCCTATGCGCTTTGATAACTATGGCTGCATACAAAGATTTCACACACCCATCTTTATGATCCTTCTCATAAACACATGTCTGCACTAAAATGATGCAAAATGCTAGTAACTAATATTGGTAGTTATCAGCAAAATCAATCCATATTATCAAATTCAAACTAAATACACCCTAATATCTTACAAGAATAAGGCAAATTTTCCATATTTATGAGAAAACAAAGATTACAATTTGAATTCAGAACGAATTACCAGGGCAATGATTCGCATCAAAAGCAGTAACCGTAAAAGCATCGAAAGGATCATCGACAGCAATTGACTGACCAATTTCAATCTCCACAAACAACGAATCGTCAAGCTGCAACCAAACATGACATGAAAGAAAATCAAAACCCATGAATACAATAGGAGTTCGGAAAATTAGAAGAAATCGAATGATTACATGCGGATAATAGTTGAGAGTAAGGGCTTTGGTGATCCGGGTAGCGTAGATCGGAAACGAAGATTGAGTAGAGATTCCTGAGAGAATGATCCTTGTGTGCGTGTGTTAGAAAATGATGTTTCTTTTGGTTTGAACATGGGGTCCATGTATCCACCGAGAATGGTAACCCTTTTGGCATCTCAATCGGCATCGTCTTCTTCACAGAGTTGATGAAATTCGAATTCGAAATCCAAATTGGAACTGGAGAGGGAAAATTATATTTGGGAATGTTTTTGGTAACTTGGTGGTGTCTTTGACGAACGGTTTGTGAAATATTAAGGCCATGTGTTAGGCCATCACACCCTCTCACGCGTCACATAATCAACTAACACAATCACCTTCATATCACTTTACATCATCTTTAGATATGTTATTCATCACTCCCCATCATTTCCCTATCACTCTATGTTATCACCACCTTTATTCAATATTTTATTATTTGATTTTTATTTTTTTTAATTAAAAATGAAATTTAAGGCCATATGTTATGCACCATGACCCAGGCGTGATGCCCATGGGTCACGCCCCGGTAGTGCCCCACCCCATTACACAGAGGCGTGAGAGTGGCGTGAAAGGCAGATTCGTGATCCTGCTCACGGGGTGCTGACCGTTGGGAAAGGAAAAAAAAAATAATAAAATAAATAAATAATGGTAATGTTACCGTTTAAAACAAAAAAATAAATAAATTAACCTTATATAAACTCATTCAACCCACTTAAAAATCTTCAAAATTTTCCAAAAATCTTTAAAATCTCTCAAAAAAAATCTTCAAAAAATCTTTCAAATTTTCAAAAACTTCTACACTACCAATGATCCAAACAACTCAAACAACTCATGCTTTAACCCGTTTATTAATTGTTACCGATCTCAACTCGATTCAAACAATCCAAACCCGAACCAATTCTAACCTTCTCAAATTGGTACCCACAACCACTTTTTTTAACCAAAACTCACCGCATGCGACAAACGTTTCTGAAAATCAACCAGAACCTAATGTTGACGTGGTTCCGGAAACACAACCCGACGCCCAATATGGAACCTGGTGTTGACGTGGTTCCGGAAACCCTATATAGAATAATTTTTTTATGTATTTTTTTTATTATGTAATTTTTTTTATTATGTAATTTTTTAGTTTTATTTTGTAATTTTATTTTTTTTTAATTATATTATGTCTTTTTTAAATTTCATTTTAATTAAAAAAAATAAAAATCAAATAATAAAATATTGAATAAAGGTGGTGAGGGAAGTGATGGGGAGTGATGGATTAGCAGATCTAAAGATGATGTGGAGTGATAAGAGAGATGGTGTTAGTTGATTATGTGGCGCCAATGTGGAGTAAGGGGTGGTGTGATGCATAATACATGGCCTAAAAGAACTTTTTATGTTTATAATATTTATTTATTATATTAATGTATATTTATAAAATTATGATAAATATATTTAAATCGTTGATTTGAAAAGTAAAATTATATATATATATTAAATTAATAATTAAAGTAAATAATTAAAATATAAACGAGCCGAGTCGAGCTCGAGCTTAAAAATTTTCTAACGAGCCGAGATTGAGCCTTAACGAGCTCGGGATCAGCTTGGCTTGTTTACACCCCTAATAACTATCTCTAGAAGTCTTGAGCTCTCTCGAGAGATTAGAAAGAAAATGAAAGAAAATAAGAAACATGTTTATCTTCTTGAGTTTGATTAAACGAAGATGGTAAAAGGAAAATAAAACATGTTGTGTTTTAAAGTTTAATTTAGGGAAGGAGGGAAGGAAGGAAGGAAGGAGGGGAGGGGAGGGAAGGGAAGGGAAGGGAAGGGAAGTGGAAAGAAAGCTAAAATTATTTAGTTTTCTTTTCCGTTATACTTGGAAGGAAATGAAAGGAAATACATTCTTTTCTTTTTCTTTCTTTTTTTCTCATTTATTAAACTCGGAAACATATTGACGTTATCAAAAAATCAAATTATTTCGGAAACATATTGACGTTATCAAAAAATCAAATTATTTATTCTTATAGGGGCGTCAATATTACAACTTAGATTTTTGTTATTTGATATTTTGATGTTTAAGGTTTTGATTATTCGATATTTTGAATATATAAAGATAGCAAGTATAAACAAATTTTTATTAAATTCAAATCAAACCAATTCGAATTTCGAATTCGAATTGGTTTTTTTGAATTGATTTCGAATTCGAATCGAATTCGAATGCTCTTAAAAAAATCAAAATTTGAAATCATTTGATTCAAAATATTCAAGTTATTTGAAATTCGATTCGATAAACACCCCTAGTTTGTGGGTTGATCTTCTTACCTTGCGCGCCAATTCATCTTTGCTCGACACAAACACTAACATGCCAAATAGGTCAATTCAATATGTTAGATCGTGAACACTTGTTTTTGTATTCAATTGTTATACTCAATTTTCAAGAACAAGGCTAGAGCTCTATCTCAAGTCAAGAATCCAAAGCCTAGCTTGTCCTTTAAGTCTTGTATTTATATTGAAAACAGAACAATAATACAAGTAAGAATGGGAAAACAAATCCATATAATAATTCAGAGAATGTATGGGTAAAAATACCGAAACATTAATACAAAGAATACGAAGAGTAATAAGACAAACAACTGACATTACAGACTCTGATACATAAGATAGACTTACATAACCATGGATAAAAGTCAACAATAACTGAAAGAGTAAGATCCTAAGACTTAAGCCTTTAGTGGTTCTTCAATCTTGGTCTTCGGTAGTTGTCATCCATGGTACTTTAGAGTCCTTTCCGCATTTGCTTTTTCGTGGTTATTCTTGTAATGAAGAGCTTCGAAAGATATGCTTCTGAATAAGGTCTTTCGGAGTTATTCTAAGAGGATCTTTCGGTTGCTTCAAGTGAAGATCTTTCGATATTATTCTGAGGGAGGTCTCCCGTTATTGTTTGGAAGAATGTCTTCCGATGTTATTCGGAAGAAGAGAAAGGTTATAAGAAGGATGGCTATGGCCCATCAGTCCTTATTTTTCAACTATCTCCTTATGAACTTATGAAGCCAAAACCATTTAGTTTATTATTAAGAATTTCAAGCATAACTGACCTTTTAGATCATGAACGAAATCTTGCACTTGAAAATGTCCCACGTCATTTCCAAGATTAAGTTGCAACACCTTCCTTAGGTCTGTACTTGATAGATCTAAGATAGAATACCAATTTGTGAATGAGGCTGTGGAGCCATTGTACCTTTTGATCACAATAGAATTAGTAGAATCATCGAAGAACCATCTTATGATCCCTGGATTTTTGGGGGATACGTGCTTGTATTTTGGAAGGTGGGTTTGGCTCCTTTAGAGGGTTGGACTGTTTGGGAGTAGGTAGAGGGGAGGAACAATTTCAGGTTGTAAACCTTATGACACAACCCTACTCATTATTTGATCCACAATGGTGTTTGTGGTGCCTTTCTGGGATTCTATCAAGGTTGAGGATTTGTAGATAACGATGACAGAAGATGATTCTTGTCATAGCTCAGGATGATCTTTGCTCTCATTTTTGAAGTTAGACCATTCTTTATATAAATGAGTATCTTTCCACCTCATGATAGCATTCTTTGTATCCAACCGTTTTGGATTAGGATGTGCTTTATTTTTTTTTTCCTCTTCTCTGCCTTCCTTATCCTACTTGCATCTGCCTTCAGTCTGGCAGTGAGTTGATCAGCTTCATTTCTTAAACTGCTGATGTCCCAGTTCATGAAGGTCTCAACTTTATATTTTCCTTCATCCAGCAGGAATTTGATTATATTCTCCCTCTCAGCCTCATAAATATTTTGTTGTTGAAGATCCATCTTAGTGATCCTATCTTGATAGGCTTGAAAAGGGCTTCCCTGGTTAACCCAGATGCTTGAACATCAGCGAATATCTTTTGTTCTCTTCATTATCCACAGTATTCACTTATTCAAGTTTTTTATATGGGCAGAATTGCCTCTTAGGTGATAAGGATTGTCTTTTAGCAGAATATTGGGGCTTCTCAGTTGCAGTGGCAACTAGATTTATTGGAGAGGAACTTTTGGTGGGAGGAGGAGAGGCAAAGATTTCCTCATCATCATTAATCACTATTTTCCTTTTCTGGATTTTAGTGATGAGATGAGTCTGTTATCATCAGAGCTAGAATTAGACTCTTTGTTTAAGGTTGGAGGCTTTGGGCATTTGACTGAGCTTGGTTTGGGTCTCTTTCCATAGCTTTCTTTCTTCTTGAGAAAGAATGTTTTATCTCAGGTTAAGGTTTGAGGGGAATCTTTGAAAGATTCAGAAGGGTTTGAGATGCAGATTGGATGAGAGAGCGTGAGATGAGCTCCTTACAGGTGTGGGTACCTCAGTATGTATAGGAGAGGTAGGGTTAGAGTTTATTTGGATGGGAGAGTTTGTAGTGGTTGTTTGTGTAGGGTTGGAAGTTATTTGGGGTTCAGAAGTTTGTTGGAGCTTAGTGGTCATTTGGATGCCACTGGTAGGCATGATGGGAGCAGGCTTTGTGGTGTTGGGTGTTGGTTTTCTGGTAGTACAAGAATTGCTAGTTTCCATTTGAGAGACAGTTTCCTTCTCTTTTTGTGCAAAGATGACTGTGGTAGTTTCAGTTTTGAAGTTGTTGATCTAGAGTAGCTTTGAGAAGAGCCTCTTGATTCTTTAGCTTTACAAGCTCCATCAGTTGTCCTCTTGGCTTTGTGAGCAGTAGACAGTAGCTTCTCATTCTCTCTCTTTTTGCTTCAGCAGGCTGTTCTTTGAACTAAGGGGGAGGAGGAGCTAAACCTGTTAAGGAATTAAGGTAGATAGTGTGATTAGCCACTTCATGCTTGAGTGACTTGATCTTTAGAATCTACTGAAACTTTCAGTAGATCCATTTCTATCTTTTGAGAGTCAAGAAGGCTTTGGGTGAGGTTTTGAAAATGAGAGGTGAGATGGGGGTAAGCAGTGGGTTTAACACTGTTTGTAGAGTGGTAGGATCAAGGATGGGAATATAAAGTAGCTACAATATTTGGGGGATCTTCAGATGAAGATGCCTGCATTTGGTTAGATTGGGTTTCCAGAACTTTGTAATTCAATACCTATGTGACCAACTGAGTGAGTGTAGCCACATTGGTTTGAAGACTTTGAATAGTAGCCATCAGTTCCTCTATTTTATGGTTTGATTCGTCAATCCGTTTAAGGATATCATCCGAATCCCTGACTGTAGTGTCAGTTGCAACATGGCCTGAGTCCATCTCATTAGTGTCATGCACCCCTTTTTCTTGGTGATGGGGATTTTTAGCCTCAGTATTGTGCATATTATCAGCTATTGCCATAGGTGGAGTCTTATTGCTTGATCCATCTGTGTGAAAGCCACTTGGACTATCACATGAGGTGGATGCTCCAACTATATGGTTTGAGTGTCTAGATAGACTAGGCACCCTAACCTCATCCTCGTCTCCAATGGGTAGAGAGTGTACATTTAGGATAGTGGTTTGAAGGGGCTGTTCCTCAGTATTATGGGAGAGAGGAGAACCACCAATCGTAAAACCTGTATCAATCTCATAGAGAATTTGGTTTATAGTTTCATTAATGGTCTAGGTTTCACAAGCAGAGATGTCCATAGGAGAGTGGACTACTGACTGAGTATCAATTGATACTTCAGTAGTGATGTGGGTTCCCTTTGGAATACAACATCATCCTGTAGAGAGGATTGATGAGGAGTTGGCTCGGGATGAGATTCTGGATTCACCTAAGAGGAAGTTTTAGGTGGATCCTGTTGTCTAGTGGGGACAATGACTTGTTCAGGGATCTCATCTTCCTAAACAGTCTTTTTGGGCTTTTTGGAAGAAAGTTTAAATGGGGATTTGGATGTTTGTTTTCTTTTGGTCTGTACCTTTGCAGGTGGGAAAGAGGAGGTGGATGTCACACCTCGAGCCGGCGGGCCGGATCGTGTGTCCTGTCGGGCGGAAGGTTCCCGGGGCGCGATATCGGGAATGATAATCGTGATGATCGGATTGTTTACCTTGCATCAATGTTGAAAATAACTAAAGCACAATGATATTAAACTAGAATTACAAAGTTAAATTGCAGTTGTAAATGTTTGATAATTTAACTAAGTAGATCTAACAAAAAAATCACAAATTTACTATCTTGTAACGGTACAAGATATCAAAAGTGATTCATAGTAAACAACAAAATGTGTGCTTTTCAAAGTCTACTAGGTCCTCTAAATGGCATCCTAGCATGTATTCCTGAAACCTTAGCTTACTCCTGTACATCACCTGAGAAAGCATGAAAGAAAACAAAGTCAACACAATGGTTGGTGAGTTCATTTGGTTTAGTATTTGAAAAATAGCTTTGCAAACCATTCCGGTAACAACCTTAACCTCATTAACATCAACTGTAATATCCAGCTCGGTATGCTTATATATAGGGCATACGAAAGGGTCGAGCCTACAACCCGCCCAGACGCCATCCCACCACATACTAAACCACATATGACATTGTAGTTAATGATAATTAAGAAATTTACCTACCATCCAAATTCCGTTTCAGAAAAATAGCCTATTACAAGTCTTTTAGGTAACAACCTTAACCTCATTAACATCACCTGTAATATCCAGCTCAGTATGCTTATATATAGGGCATACGAAAGGGTCGAGCCTACAACCCGCCCAGACGCCATCCCACCACATACTAAACCACATATGAAATTGTTGTTAATGATAATTAAGCGTCTTACCTGTCTTCCAGTTTCATTCCCATTCTAGTTTTAAGCATTTCGTTTAGAAGTCTAAAAAAACATGTATACATTAGCATTTACCAATCTCTTCGGTAACAACCTTAACCTCATCAACATCACCTGTAATATCCAGCTCGGTATGCTTATATATAGGGCATACGAAAGGGTCGAGCCTACAACCCGCCCAGACGCCATCCCACCACATACTAAACCACATATGACATTGTTGTTAATGATAATTAAGCGTCTTTTCTACCACCCACTAGCATTTTAGAATTTGACTTCCACAATTAGAAACACCACTGATATCTTGAGTTCACCATGTATTCATGATTACCCAAAGCACTTGTAGAAGTATAATATTAAATGCTTAACTAAATCAATAATTAATCATTTAATTACAACTAAGACATGATGATTGGGCCTTGTTTGACTCAATCAATTAGACTTAGTTGTTGGTGGTGTCCAAGTTGTACCGTCTCACACGTGGCCCATATCAGGCATGGCCCAAAATGAGTCTACCTGTATGTGTGGGGACTTTCATGTTTTGCCCATATCAGCTTGACCTTCAGGCCTACTGTACATGTCGGGACTTTAGGATATCCTGTGATTCTTGACCGTCTTTGTTCTCTTTATTTCATTTGGTAGTTTTAGTTATGCCCATATAGCTTGACTACAAGAGTCTACTATTTATGACGGGACTTTCCGTGTGTTACACGTGGTCTTGATTTACATACAACTGACATCCACCTTAGCTTAAGCGTTAATGATTTCATTAGATCTTCATGATTTCATTATTTCATTGATTCACACACGGTTATGATTTCCTTGAGTCTCTTCATTCTGATCATTAGAATTCCATGATTTCCACAATGATTATAGATTCTCGAATAGGATCCTTAGTTTTTACTGAACACACACACTGAAATAGATTTCCTCGAATTTGATTCTTAGCTTTAGTTCTCTTGGATACACTTTGTGTTTAGATTCTATGAATTCAAACTTGATGGACTAAGTGTTTGTTTTAGAGTTTTAGAATTTAGGTATTACTCATAAGAGTAATCAATTAATTTGTTAATTAATCCTGCATAACATATACCTAGACATGAGTCTAGGAGTATAAACATGTATATATATAACATACAATAAGCAAAAGCATTTACGTAAAACATATATAAATAAAAAGGTTTACGCATGCTTCTCAGCCCCACGTTTGAAAACGAAAATGTTTAGAAAAGGGGCAATGAACTCACCTGTGTTGCTGTGCAAATGAACCACAAAAGATACGCGCTCTCGTTGATTGTCGACTATGTATCCGTAGCACCTGTGTTGTTTTAAGAGGATTCGAATACGATAAGTATTTATAATCGTTGTATCTAGGGTTTTGGTCTCGATGTGCAACTAAGTGTCCTATTTTACTAATGTGTTTCTTGGATTTCACCTAACTAGTCTACACGTATTACCCGTAAATAACCCATGTCCCAATATTATTCACTACTAAACCCTAGATGAGTAAGGTTTATTTTAATTACATCACAAGTCTTTAATTAACACATTTTTTTAAAGATAATTCATTTTAAGTTAAACTTAGGTTAGAAATCATTTATTATAATTTAATAAAGTTTAGAATTAAATTTCTTTTATTAAAAACATAATTAATTCAAGAGAAGAGTATGATTAAACATGATGGCCTTGGGTTAATCCCATTTGATTAACCTCGGGCCCATTACTAGCATTTGTTCATCCATGATTCCTTGATCGATTCATTGCATGACCCAACCTAGATGATTCGAATGAATCACCTAATGTAGTCATATGTTCGTATCAAATTTCTAAGCATTAGATGTTAATAAGAAGTCAACATTCATCTACTTAGACTATAGGTTTGATTCTCAACAACTTCTCAATTTACGTTTACATGACAACATTATTTAAGAAAATATTGTCCTCGGAAACCCTAATTCATGGTTTCCTTTAATGCATCTTAGACCAAACCATAACCAAGATTAATCCCCATTGCCTTTAAGGAAACCTTAGTTTATTGCCTCATGATGAAACCATAATATCCTCTACCTTGTTAAACTCTATGCTTGATTCATAGGTCACCCAAAGTTGATGACATGCAATGAAACCCAAATATGCTTCTTCCCATGCACACACACACACACACACACACACCATGCACGCACATACATAAGGATCTCCCATGCATACCTCTACCAACCCTAACCCATGCGTTCAACCGAATGGTCCGGCCGAAGTAATGTGGGCCGAAGTAGGGCTGGCTGTGTGGGCTTGGACCAAACCAGTCCCATCGAATAAGTAGCTGGCCGACCGAATGGAGGTAGGCCGAATGATGGTTGTGGGCCGAATGATGGCTATGTGCGAAAAGGGGGTTAGCCGGTCGAATGAGCCCCATGCCCGATCGAAAGACCTAGGCCGAATGAATCGGCCGACCGACTGAATCGGTCGACCTATTGAATCATTTGGGCCGAGTGAAGGGAGATACCGTGCGAATGTGGAGTATTCTGACTGAAAATGTCTCAGGCCGACCGAATGAATGGGTGAGGCCATTCGGCCGAAGCACAGCTCATGCGGCCTAGGGCCCTTCGGCCTACCTGTGGCTAGAGCCATTCGGCCGTAGCAGCCTCCACAGTGCAGCCCGCACATCTCAACCCTCATGCCTCACCTCGACTTCCCACCAGTTTCTACACTATCCTAAGGTGCTAGTGTGTAAATCCTATGGGTTGGAAGGGTGTAAAACCGGCTTCAAGGGGGTTCGAATTCAAGGGTGAGAAAACCCTAAAATCGCCGTTTTTGCATCATAGTTTACCTCGATTCCAGGGGTTTTCAGGGCAAATCCCTAGTATTTTCGTGTAGAGGAAGATGAGAGCTTCGATTTGGCACCAAGATGGAGTGATTTGGTCAAGAAATGGATAAGTTATAGAGGTTTGAAGCTTGAAGTTTCTAGAAAGAGAAAGTTCTGGGTTTTAGGTTTTAGAGAGAGAGAGAGAGTGAAGGGATTAAATGAAGAAGATGACTCATTTAGGGTATTTATAACCCGGGTGAGTTCGGGTTCGTTTCGGTTGCTCGGTTTCGCATACAACGTCGGTTTAAATCTCGTTTTCGCGACGAATCGTTACGGTTTTTAAAAGTAAAGTTTATTAATTTATTTTAGGTGGTAATTCCTAGTAAATTAACTAAATATCTTCCATTTATTTAAATTTTCTGAAAATATTTAAATTACAGTTTAAATCGAATCGCACAGTTGTCGCACGTATTCGTTCGAATCGTCATCTGTACGTATACGACGATAAATACACTTTTCAATATGGTTTTCTAATTATTGGAAGTCATTTTTGAAAGTTAAACTTTCAGATATATTCGTACAGATCGTCACCTATACGAATAATCCGTCGATTTAACATTCACGTAAAGACATCTGTTGTTGTTTTGTTCTGTAAAGCCTCACATGCGTTTGTACATAATAGAATCCTAACTAATAATCACATAATGGTTCTGTATTGCCAGATAATTATCTGACTGTTGAACCATGATTCAGAGTTTTGTTTCTGAAATGATTTTGAATCTGTTCTATAAATAACATGAAATGACAATGATATATGACTAACACTGGAATTTGTACTTGATTCACTGTTCATGTTACTGTGTTGATCACTGTTCCGGTGACGTTTCTAGCACTGATGTTACAGTGGATGTGGGCTTACCTTGGATGGATGTGTCCTAAGTATCATCCAATGTAACATTAGTTCCTGAACAGTTGGTTTGAACAGTAGGATTTTACTGTAGATGATTGTACGGAAACTATATGTATATCATTTTGTGGTAATTCTATGTGAAACAGTTTGTGAACAGTTTAAACGTTCAATATTGACACACAACACACACATTCACAATACTGACATGATTACAAATGCTAAAATGTGATTTGATAACATATGTGAATGTTAGATAGGATATTATTATGTATAAACTTATGTGAGGATAACCAAACTAAAACTGTAACGAATGTCGTTACTTGAATATTAAACTAATAGTGTATTTGTGTGGATGAGGATTCACACGAATATATTTGTAAGTTTAACATTGTGAACGAAATCTTATAATTAGGAAAACAAATCGGAAAGTAAAGTTGTCATCGCTCACCCTTCTCTCTCTACTCTCTCTACTTCAAGCAACACTCTACCCACTCAAATCTCCACCAAATTCAATGATCTAGTAATCAAAACGATCGTTGGAACAAGTAGAACAAGGAAGTACAAAGGATCGGGGTCAAAACAAGCTCTACAAGTCCGGATGTTAGAGAGAAGTTCCAGTACTGTTTAGGGTTTCTTCTTTTTCAGCTCATGAACTTCAAAACCGGATTTGGCACTTCAAAACTCATAGGATATGCACGAAAATGGTCTAGGAACTCAAGGAAAATATTGGTTCAAAGATTTGGATTGTTAAACTTGGCTGGAAATTTCGAAAACAATAGTATCGGTGATGAAATGATACAAACAGCTAGTATCAACGACCTGATGGTCCAGCTCACAAGAACCATCGAGACTATCATGTTCGACGAGCTAGGATTAATGGCATCTGGTCGAGATTACTAGTAGCAATGTCCTCCAAAGGTTCAGGGTCAAAGGACCATCGATACTAGTAGTATCGATGGTCTAGGCCTGTTGAACTTGGATCCATCGAACTTGTAGTATCGGTGAAGGCAGTTTGTGTTCCATCGATATTAGCTCAGCTTTGGTCATCGATATTGATCTCTAATATTCGATGATAAGACCTCAATCTAATCCAAGGAGATTAAGCTCTAAATCAGTTAATAAAAACTGGATTTGAAGCCATGGGGGTTAGATAAAGATAGTAGTGCCGGGTAAAGGCCATTAGGGTTTATCAAGTGTTAGCCGATTAAGAACCCCAACAATACTAAGGTTTTAGACAAAAAATAACATGTTACAACTTATTAACTTATAAACAAATGATTTATAAATCACTAAAGGTCAAGGACAATGAAATTCAATAACAAAAGGATGGAATTATTGGTGATAGGATCGGTTAAGGGCTATTGAGTCGATCATGTGTTGCATGATTCTAGATCCTTCGATACTATCATTATTACCATCGATATTAATCTTGGATTATCAAATCCAATGAGATTAATGTCAAGGAGGCTATTTTCAACATACACAAGGGTTACCTCAAGATAACAAGTTCCAAAAGAGCATTTAAGTACTTAGACTAAACTTGACAAGTTTAGCCTAAGCTCTAAGATTTCAAACTTAATGTTTCATGATTAAAATTGGATTTTATTAAAATGTACTACTTAATAGGATGTAAATAAAGTTTATAAGATAATATTAACTGTTTTTGCAAAGGTGTTATAACTAAGAGAACAAGGTTTTATAAAATAAATTAACTTCCTTTTAATTAAGTACAATTTTGTAACCAAATTTCCTTTTTATAATTTAAAACATGTCTTTTAAAATTAAACCTTGCTCAATAAGTGTAGGACATGAGAAACCCTCGGAAACAACCCGGTTCCTTGAGGAATCTGCTCGACAGGCCCTTGAATAGTGCGGAATCCTATTCAAGGGTTTTCCAATCGAAATCACCAAGCCCCGTGGCAATCTGATGATGTAGAATCAACGTTTTGATCGAAATCGAAGCACCACGGGGTGATAATCGAACTTGGACAGGAAGAGGCGGCTTAAAACCCTAAGGGAATGACGTGGGGCGCTTAGGGGTCGGAGAAATGATTGAAAAGTTACTGAAACATTCTGTTTGCAGTCGTATATATAAGTTGTACTCATTCGGCCGAATGAGTAGAGCGAAACACTCATTCGGCGAATGGCTCAGCCGAATGAGCTTAATCAACTGAATGAGTCATGCGGATGACTCATTCGTTAACCTCAGTCATTCGCTAGGTGTTCATTCGTCCGAATGAACTCATTCTTAGGTATCATTCACACGAATGGGTCTGTATGATAGGAATACTCAAAGTGAAACATATATAATTCTTGAATAAACATTAATAAACATTATAGAATAGCTGATTTCATTACTAATACCAACTTTATACATCAAAATCATACAAAATACAGAACTAGGGACATTACATGCACCAACAAACTCCCCCTTGGACCTAGTTCTTTGTTGATCAGCACTTTTCTTGAAATATTTATCTGAAATAGCCTTCTAGTCAGAGCCTGCATGAATTCCAAACACTATGCATATCCATATAACTCTCATGAACTGTAGAGCCTGCCCCATATCTTCACCTTCAAAGAAAATCTGACATCTCTACGGGGCCTTCACATCTTTATGTGACAGATTGGTCAGCCACATGGGATCAAAAATACGTACAGTATTGTAGGACCAACTTGGAGCCCGGAAACAACCCGGATCCTATGGAGATCTGCTCGACAGCCTCTGGAATATGCGGAATCCTATTCCAGGGTTTTCCAATCCAAACCAACTGCTCTCGTGGTGATCCGAAGGTGGAGAGTGAACGTTTGAATCAATATCAAACTCCATGGGATGAGACTCAAAGTTGGACTGGCAAGAACCGCTTAAAACTTCTAGGGTTTGACACTAGAGTGCTCTGGGAAGAAAGAGGGCTCGGGAAAGTTAGGTTTGAATCTGTTTGAACTAGTATATATAGACTGTACTCATTCGGCCGAATGAGTGGCCGAAACAAGTCATTCGGCGAATGGCTCAGCCGAATGAACTTGGTCAACCGAATGAGTCATGAGGATGACTCATTCGATCGCCCTAGTCATTCTGTAGGCGTTCATTCGGCAGAATGACTTCATTCTTAGAGTCATTCATCCGAATGGGTCTATAAGACATATCAAATCAAAGTTAAACATAATCAAACACATATAAACTAGAATAAACATTAAGAACAATATAGAAAGACTGATCTCGTTGATAACATAAACTTTATACATCAGTGATCATACAAAAATGAACTAGGGACATTTCATGCACCAACATACTCCCCCTTGGACCTAGTTCTTCACTTTGCAACATCTTTCTTGAAATGTTTGTCTGATATAACTTTCCAGTCTGATCCAACATGAATCCTAAAAACAATACAGATCCGGATCACCCTCATAAACTGTAGCGCCTGTTCCATGTCTTCTACATCAAAGAAAATCAGGTGTCTGTAAAGAGCTTTGACATCGCTGTGTGACAGATGTCACACCCCGAGCCGACGGGGTTGGATCGGAGTCCCTGTTGGGCGGAAGGTTCCCGGGACACGATATCGTGAGTGATAATCGGAATGATCAGATTGTTTACATTGCACATGATATAAATGAGAAATGCTAAATAGCATAGAATTGCAAAGTTAAATTACATCCGTATCATTCGTAATTTAACAATGTAAATCTATCATAAACATCATAAGATATCTATCTTGTAACTGCACAAGATATACAAAATAATTGTATAATGATGTTCCAAAATTATCCAGGTCCAAAAATACTAAGTCTTCTATCTGAAGTCCTAGTCTAAAAGCATAAGCTTCTTAATTGACCTGTTCGTCACCTGAGAAGTCATGCAAAAATAAAGTCAACACATGGTTGGTGAGTCCATATAGTTTAGTAATTGAAAATGATTTGTAAACCTTTTTCGGTAAAGACCCTAACCTCATTAACATCACATGTAATATCCACATCGGTATGCTTATATATAGGGCATACCCCTGAGTCGAGACTACAACCCGCCCAGACGCCGTCCCACCACATACTAATATGCATATGACACTGTTGTTAATGATAATTATGCATTTTTTTCCTACCATACACTTCCATTCCACTATAGTTCTAATGTACACTCAAAACATTTGTTAAACCCTCGGGTAACAACCTTAATCTCATTAACATCACATGTATCATCCACATCGGTATGCTTATATATAGGGAATACCCCTGAGTCGAGCCTACAACCCGCCCAGACGCCGTCCCACCACATACTAATCCACATAGGACATTGTAGTTAATGATAATTAAGCATTTTACCCCTACCATTAACCCATTTGTTCTTCAGTTCTTTGTTCCTGTAAATACAACAATTTGAAATTTCTATTAATTCCTTAAGTTCATCACACAATTATGATCAACCACAACAATTGTAGAAACAATTAAATAAATGCTTAATTAAATAAATAAATAAACATTTAATAAAATCTAAGTCCTAATGATTGGGCCTTGGTCAACTCGAGTAGACTAGTATAGTAATCAGGTACTTAGTAGTAAAGGAGATCTGTAAACCTCATCAAACATGTGACCTATAGTCAATCAGTCTAGCTAGTACATCTTTTGATATACAGGTTTTTATAGTTCTTTAGACCGTCCATAGTTTGTATAGTTCTTTAGTTCTTTGTCACATGTTATCTTTGAGCATTTCCCAGAAGTTCCTCAAAACAGTTAGGGAATACTGTAAATATCATCAAACATGCGTCTCATATTCGATCAGTCTAGCTAGGACATCTTTCAAACCTGAGAATGGCACATGCTATCTTTGATATTTCCTAGTTAGACCCTTGAAATAGTTCTTTGTACTTAGTTCTTTGAAATAGATCGTTAGTTCTTTGACAACACACCCTTGAAATAGTTCTTTGTAATAGAGCGTTAGTTCTTTGAAATAGACCTTTGAAAATAGTACTTTGTTTTAGATCTTTTGTTCTTTGAAAATAGTTCTTTGTTTTAGATCTTTGGTTCTTTGAAAATAGTTCTTTGAAAAGAGTTCTTTGATTTGAAGAGTTATTTACTCATGACGAATAGATAACTCTTTTTAAGTCCAATAAACAGTTTACCTAGACAGAAGTCTAGAATAACAGTTATACATGTAAAACATATACAAATTAAAAGCATTTAAGTATACAATTTAAATAAAACTGTTTACGCATGCTTCTCAGCCCCACGTTTTAAAACAAAAATGTTAGAAAAGGGGCTATGAACTCACCTGTGTTGTAGCTCTTATGTTTTAACCAAGAAAATAATGCGCGCTCGTTTGTTGTGAATTAAGTATCTTCAGCGCCTGTGTTGATTTATTACGATTCGAATACTATAAGTATTTATAGTTAACGTATATAGGGTTTAGGTCTCGGTGTGCGACTATGTGTCCTATATATTTACTAATGTGTTACTAAGATTTTCTTTAATTATTCTATGTTACATATTCTCTATGAATCCCTTATCCGTTAGTTAATAACAACGTACTTTTAAATTTTACGAAAATCGGGCAGAGTTTCCTTTGTTTTTAGTCCAATTTCCAGACAATTTATATTGTCTATTTTACAAACAAATCCCAATCAATTATAATAAAACTAACTTTCATAACTTTATAAATTTCAAACAAAACCAATGACATTTATGAAAATATAACAATTAGCTATTACTTAAAGTCATTCTATTTGAATATTCTCAATTGTCTAACCATGCCATGAATTTGCTATGGGTTGCGTGTTGACCACATAAGGTCAAACAACCCATACTTAGTTTGTCTCATTGAATTCCCATTGATCTTACCTTGTCGTTCTTTAGTTCTTTCGAAACCTATAGCCATGTAACAACCCTTTTTAACTTAACATAAGTTATCATGTCTCTTTGTTTTGATTATTGAAATCCCAAGTGTTTCAATCCCATTGACTTCATAAAACCCATGTTTATATGTTTGAAAAGTGTAAGATATCTTTTGTATTGAAAATCCTTAGTTTCGATAAGTTTGAAATTGGTTAACACCCCAAATGGTCACTTTGAACCATTATCGGTATTAACACTAAATCCCCATGGTTTTATTTGATAAATCCAAGTGTTTTAACTTCAAATGATTGTTTAAACACCTATTTATATGATTAAATTAGTTTGGAAAAACTTTGGTGTTTTAAGCCCAATCGATTACATGGAACACTTGTTTAGGTGTTAGGTTAATTTAGAAAAGATCTTAGTTTGAAAAACCTAGTTTCAATGAACAACACAAAATCTGGAAATCGCATGTGCCTACTTATACCGGTCATAACTTGATCATAGGAACTCCAAATCGAGCAAACTAAAGCATCATGATCAAGTTTGGGATGTTAGCTTTCTATCCATTATTTATACGCTTTCTAATTCGTCCAAATGAGCTCCAAACAGATGGTATAAAATCAGTGCTCCATTCATTACCTTCTGACTTAGGACACTGTTTTGACCCACTTAAAGTCCGAACCAATGAAACTTGTCTTAATGAAAGTTGTTCCTAACATATTGAATTAGTAGGCTGGAAAGTTTCGTGAGTCACTACAAATAAAAGGCCATTTAGTGGCACACGTTTACAGCGGCATTTAATTTTTGTGCCGCTATTGTAGGATTTAGTGGCACTTTGAGTGAGCCACAATTGTTTGACCCATAATTTTAGTGGCACTTATTATTTGTGGCTTTAAATTATATTTTCAGTGACACTTTAAATGTGCCACACTTTATTAACATGCATTTTTATGGCATTTAACATGTGCCACTAAATCATTTTAACATTTTACACAAAGTTTTACCAAAATTAATTTCCTCTTATATTTCATTCTCTTTTAAAATTAACTAAAAACAAATTTTAGCAAAATTAATTCCCTCCATACTTTTTACCATTTAATAAAAAGTTAAAAACTCCCCCCATGTTTCCCCACCCCTAATCTGCATCACGATTAGCCCCTTTCCCAATTGAAGTTCATGCCATCCATTTGTGTTTCTTAAACCTACATTCTCATCAGTCTCTATTTCCGATCAGGGGCGACTACATCAAGGGCGACTACATCAGGGTCGACGACATCAGCCTCCTCCGACTCGTGTGTCTATTCCGATCGATACCCTTGCGGTGCCTCTGCCGATTTGTGTGTTTTCTTTTTGATTCATTATTTCTACAGAGTTAAGGTAATTTGATAACCGTTTAATTAGATAAATGTTTTGTTTCATTGTTTAAGTGATATAGATTTTCAAGGGTTTTGAGAAATTTGTATAATGTTTGGAAGTTAATGAAGACAAATTGAAACCCATCACATTTGGTCCTGTACGTTCAAAATCGGCTGTTAACATGCGATTGAAAGGAAGACAAATTGATTTCTGTTTGATGGTCTTCACACGCAACCAAAGCCCACGGTCCAATTCCTGTCAACAATTTTTCAAATTGTTAAGTTTATTTTCCATGATATCTATAGATGTATTTGTAATTAAAAATTATAACCTAGATTTTGGGTGGATTGGTAGATCTGATGACTTAGGTTACAAAAAATTAGGAACCTCCTTTAATCTATTTTTTTTTTGTATCGATTGAAAGTTCATAATTTTAATTCAATCTTATATCCTCAATCGATTAGGTTTACATACTAATTCCCATACTTTCATGTTCATTCTCAGTCAGACAGAAGGAACTTCACTCAAGTCTTAATAGCTCATTCCAACCAAAGTTCTTGTTAGATTACAGCAAAGGTAATGTGTATGTTTTAATCTTGAGTACATTGTAAAGATATAGTGTGATGATAAATATTATATTTATGTGGTTTTAATTTTTATCAGTGTCATCAATTAAAGTATACTTAGCAAAAATGGTTGCTTTCATTAACTTAAAGGAGTGGATTGACATGATATATGATACTTACATGTTTATTTCAGTTTAGTATATTCAAATATTTATCTAAATTGAGAAGAAATCATTTCTCTACAGTTGTAGAAAGTGACAGAAGCCATATCAAAACCAAATTTTGAATCCTTATTCAGGATGATGTCTTTTCCAGTCCTTCTCACAAAATCCTTAGCTCTTCTGACAGCACTAGCTAGAGCCCACATGATGTCTATTCTCTCCATATCATCTGGATCTATCTGAGAATAATCATCATTTTTCAAGTAAGGATTGCCAATCTGTCCGGCTAACAATCCATCATAAGAGCTAACAAGAGTAGATAGAAGCCCCATATGCTCTTTTGCAACTTCTACAATCACTTTATCAAAGTTGTCTGTCTTTAGACTGGTGACAGGATGACTGCTTTCTTTCTGAGAGCTGGATGATGAAGATGATTCACTGAAATGAATCTGATTGAGAATAGGAGCTTTAGTAGTTTGAGAGACAAAAGCAGTTTTCAATGGAGCATGAGATGAAACTCTCTCTACAGGAGGTGTAGAATAATAAAGTGAAGGGTCCTGAACTTGAGCAACTCCTTTTGCTTTCTACTTGTTCTCAATTTCCTGCTCTTTCAACTTCTGGATGAAATCATTGATGTCCATACTTGCCATCATCTCATTCTGCTTTAAAACCGTAAGAAATGACTCCCATTTTGGAGGTAGAGCATCTGCCAAGCACTAAATCTTCTCTTGAGTTGTAGTCTTGACCTGATGATTAAACAGCTCACTCAGAAGATGGTAGAATCTTGCAATCAGATCATCTAGTGACTCGTTCCCCACATACATGAAACTGTTAAACTCCTTCCTTAAAGCTTTGGACTTGATGTTCTTCAACGCATCATTTCCCTCGTATCTCTGCTGCAAAGCATCCCATAAAAACTTAGAAGATGTAAACTGTCTGAACTGATGAAAGATATTAGTTGCAATGGACTGGGACAGAATAGCATAAGCTTTCTTCTCATAATCATATAATTTCCTATGTGGTTCAGTCATCCGTGTGAC
Organism: Mikania micrantha; assembly: GCA_009363875.1. NCBI lineage: Eukaryota > Viridiplantae > Streptophyta > Magnoliopsida > Asterales > Asteraceae > Mikania > Mikania micrantha. The sequence goes on along the minus strand of SZYD01001095.1, from coordinate 52,380 downwards.
TAACATTGGAGTTCCATCTTCGTTGAGAGGTCTCAGATAACCACCCTCTATCATCATCCATAAGTTGGTATCAACTCCATTGATACGAATCTCAAATTTGTATTTCCATTGAGGGTAATCATCTAATGAAAGCAACTTGGGAGCTTTATTAGAGTTCCCTGTCTTAGTCTTAGTGAGTAACGATGTCTGAATCCGATGATTCTGGTTCACCATCAAAGCTAAGTCCTCCATAATGTTAAAAACAAAAATGTCCAACACTTAGAAAATTCTGAAATCTGATGGCCGAATGACTATACTTTGGCCGAATAACGGGGACCGAAAGAACTTGAACTTGGCGAATGAAACTGATAGGCCGAAAGAATGAGGGCAGAATGGATTTCAGTCCGAATGAGAAGCTCAGAATGACAATATGACCGATTGAATGAAGTTGGCGAATGAGTGGACGAACGACTGAGAATAAGACCGAAAGAGTGGACCGAAGGAGAGCTACTCGGCGAATGAAGCTTATTCGGCCGAATGAGGGCTATTCGGATGATCTATTCGGTCGGGTGGCTCATTCGGACCATCTGGGGTTTTCAGCTGCAAAAATCGCGATAACTTTCGATCTAGAGTGAATCTAAACACCAAATTTGGTACAGAACATCAGGATATCATTACCAAACAATTGGGATGATTGATTTGACCAAACAACCACAAAAACCCACAGATTTGCAATGAAACAGTAACTTTAAGAACAAGAAACTTAGGGTTTTCAAAGAACTCGAACAAGCAATCACAGTTTTGATGTTATGGAATGGAAATCGAGACCGAAAGAAAATCGGTTAGTGCAGTGATCGAACGCAGAAGACGCAAGCACAGAGAATCCTATGTCTTATGTTCTCTACATGAGGGTCCCTAGGTTATAGTCTAGGCCAAACTGTTCAAGTAATATGACCTATATTTCTCTATAACCATGGCTTTGATACCAATCTGTCACACCCCGAGCCGGTGGGCCGGATCGACTTTCCTGTCAGGCGGAAAGTTCTCGGGGCGCGATATCATTTGATAATCAAAGTGATCAGATTGTTTACATGGCACATGATATATAAATAAGAAATGATAACATGACAATGATATAGAATTTTAAAGTTAAATTACAATGTTATGTTCATAATTTAACTAAGTAAATCTATCCAAAAGAATCATTGAGGTATCTATCTTGTAACTGTACAAGATTTACAAAATGAAGCTAGGTCTTCTACAAGTCCACTAGCTTAACCCATGAATGCTGGTGACTAAACCTGTTTGTCACCTGAGAAAACATGCATTTAAACAAAGTCAACACTAGGTTGGTGAGTTCATAAGTTTAGTAATTGAAAGCCATTGATTTGTTAACATTCACAGTCACAATGTCATGCACGAGTCTTGTTAAGGTTTGATTCATCCGTCTCACATAATGGCCTCTCCATAGTTATATTTACAAGTAGTATCTCATCCTATCAGTTATGCTTATATACAGGGCATACGTAGGGGAACAAGCCCCAGCCGACATCCCACCACATACTTAATAGAATTCAACACCACTTGCAATACAACTATGGATACCCATTTCAGTCTCACATGTGTTCACCCATTTGATATTCACCCATATGATTGTGTTCATCACCCAATGTGTTATATGTAGAATAATAGAATATGAGGGATTAAAGATATCAAAACCGTAGTATTGATAATCCTCAATGTTTTAAGGAAAATAGATTTATCCAGTCTTATCCTTGTTTTTATTCTCTCGTTGTGGTGTTAACTGTAATTCACCGCTAATAATAGGAGTGATAGTTAACTTATTGATTCTGTTCTCATCTTGGAATGCATAGAGCCTAAAAGGAATCCATTGTGATCCTCACGTAATCAGATCACAATGCATCCGATTTATCTCTATCACATTTGTGTTCTCACAGCCTTCAACGAAACTATTACTGATAATATGACACGAGAGAAAATCGATTCCCCGGTCTAGCAGCCAATAGAATCGAAGGATTAATTACAATTAGTTACTGTAGATTAATATCACCATGTGTCGTTTACCAAACCTGACTGATGTCGCCCTGTTACTGGTCATACGATACCGGCCAATGATAAATACGATCAACGTACTAGCCTCGCTCGCCGGTTGTTTGTCAAACCTATGGTACCACTATGTTATCGTCGGTTTAGTCCCACTAAATTAACTGGTAAACGATTCTATAGAAGGGACTTACAATTGAACTTGAATACATGAACACATGATTGTTGTGATATAATACAGACAGTTTAATAGTAATCAATTGTTGTGTGTTTTCCGAGTTATGTGTTCCCATAGTCTTTAACAAAGTGTTATAAGAACTTGTCTTATTACACGATGTTAGTAAATGTGTGAATGATTTTGTTATCATGAAGTTACGTTATCATGATTATCATTCTTGTTATCCCATAGCCTTCACCCACTTGTAACTACAGTGTTGTAAGAATTAGTCTTACTACACTTAGTTAGCTCAGGTGGTGAATGATATCGTGAAGTTATGTGCTCATGATCATCATTCTTGTTCTCATTAGTAATTGTTTCATGTTATCCCATAGTCTTCACCGAGTTGTAATCATAGTGTGGTAAGAACTAGTCTTACTACACTTAGTTAACTCCGATGGTGAATGATATTATGAAATTATGTTATGATCAAATCATTCTTGTTAGTTGTTGTCATTATCAGAATGTTGTCTCTTGATTATCTCATTGTCAATTTGTGTAGGAATAATAAGGTGTTGTAAGATATAATCTTACACTTTGTATTATTCCATTGTGCTGATGATTCATGAAACTATATTATCATGTTTCATCATAGATATTCAGTCATGTTATGATCACACAAGCATACATACAATGATAAGTGATAATAAAGATAAACAATATTATCTAAATCATAGTATAATCAATAAGTTGTACTAAAACTTTTAAATAATTAAAATAATTAGCATGTTTTCAGCCCCGAGATTTGAAATCAGTTGAGATTAGAAAAGGGGCATATGAACTCACCTTGTAGTTGATGTGGTTGACTAAGTACTAACAAGAATTGCACGCGCTCGTTGTTGTTCTTGGTTTTGTTTAACGATCCTGTATTGATTTCACGTTGTTTGTAACTTATGAGTATAAGTTATAGGTGTGTGTGTGTATGTGTTAGCCCTAAAGTTGGCTAACACTTGTAGGTCTTTGTTGTCGTTTGATCCTCATTCCCTTGTGGTGGTATATGCCAACATTTAAACACTAGGTCAACTTAGCATATTGCGTAGTTATGTTTTTTGTTTGACTTGACATAAGCCCATAATATGTTGTGAAAGTTTGAACCCAAAATAGTTTCTAAGTATACAACTTAGAGATTTAGGTTATTGATTTGGATACCATTAACATCTTCCCAAGGAATCTGAATGGTATTTGTCTAAAAATCTAATCTCTTTGAATATAATTAGTTTATACTTGAAAGAATAGATTTCTAGGTTTTTTATTAAATTGTTTAACCAAATTTCCACTACCTTTGTAGTATTTAAAGAGTTCCCATGCATGTTGTTACAATATATTTGGTTCAAGGTGTTGGTTTACCCATTAGTTCAAGTGGACCGAATCACATAAAAGGGTTAGGCCGAACAGAAGTGCTTAGGCCGAATGAATGGGATCCGAGCGAGTGGGCTTGACCGAGTAGGGTTTGCCATCCGATAGTCTATGGCCGAATGGATCTTAACCGACCGAAGAGAGGCATGCAAATGGTGAGTTAATAGAATGAGATGGCACCGAAGAGGGTCATTCGGCCAAAGGTTAGTTCGGTCTGGTGGCCAGCACATGCGGCCCATGGCCATTCAGCCAGGCCAGAGCCTCTCCCTTTCGGCCAAAGCAGCCATTCGGACGAGCTGTTAGCTGGGGTCGACCAGGTGGTCCCACCACATTTTCTGTCAAGATCCATGGTGGTTTTCTGTGATGGTGAGTGTTAGGACAAGTTTTCGTAGTTGTAAAGTTTGAGTGGAAGAGTTTTTAACCGGTTGTGTCATGGGGTTCGACTAAGGGTTACAAAACCCTAAAATCACCCTCTTAGAGGTCATTTTTACCTCAGTTTTGGTTGGTTTCACTTCAGATCCTTTGTACTTTCGTGTAGAGTAGATCAAGAGCTTCGATTTGGCACCAAGATGGAGTTATTTGGTCAAGAAATGGGTGGGTTATGATGATTTTTGTGTGAGAAACTCTAGAGAGAGAGAACCGGGATTAGGGTTTTAGAGAGAGAGTGGAGGTGGAGTAAATGTGGTAGATGAACGCATTTAGGGTTTATATACCCCGGGTGAGTTCGGGTTCGTTTCGTTTGCTCAGATTTCGATTCCGTTAAGTGTCCGGCGCGTAACACGCGTATTTGACGTATTTAAATAAAAAAGATTTATTTTTAGGTTTTTAAGGTGGTTATTCCTGGTAAATATTTTAAATTCTTTTATTTTATTATTTTTAGTTCGGTTCATTGTTTCGTCAGATCGTTCTGCCATCGCACGTATTCGTTCGAATCGTCACCCGAACGAATCCGACGACGGTTTCACTTTCTGATTCTTGTTTTCTACTGTTCAGTAATCATTCAGAACTTTAAACTTACAGATAAGTTTGTGTGAATCATCATCCACGCAAACACAGTGTCAGTTCATCGTTCGTAAACGTAACTGAATTGTTAATTGGATTGTATTTCCTCACTGAGGGACTCAACTAAACGTGCCTGTTTTCCGTTGTTTCCATTGAATTCCCATTGTTTTTTCACTGAGTTGTCGGCCATCTGATTCGTGTCATCTGTGGATATCACATCGCAACCGATACGTTTTTGTCATTTGTTTGTACACTGTGGTTTCTCTTGAGTTGTATTTACTGTTGTTTGTTTTCTGTGTCCTGTTGTCGCACAACTGTTTACACATTGTATTTGCACATAGTAAATAGTGAAAGTACACGTACCGTACGGACTTGCCGGACGATCAGGTATTGGTTGTCACACCCTGAGCGTCTAGTATCATCGTCAACTTTTCGTCCAGGGGCCGTCTCACCGGAATCACTTCAACCTCTTCAGTGGCCTTCGGCTCATCAGTTTGACTCTGAGGCTGTTGGGGAGCTTTGTCATGTTTGGTCTTGGTTCTAACTTCGGTAAGTGGGGTCGGCTCTCCTGCACTGGAGGAACTTGCAAAGCCACTCCCAGCACCATCATCATCACCACCAGAGTCATCATTATCTGTACTATCATAATCCCATTCTCCTCATCAGAATTTTCTTCCTCCTCCTTTTCTTCTTCTTCATCTTCTTCCTTGTCTGAATCATCGGAGACAGGCTCATACCCTTCAATCCTAGGAGTGGACTCCTTGAGGCTTTCAACTTGCTCGGCTAGACGCAAGTTTTCAGCCTCAAGAGATGAAATCCTGTCATTGAAACCAACATCCATCAGGGCCAGCTGATTGTACTCATCCACAGACTTGAGTAATCGCTCCCCTAGATTAGTAGATCTGGCTCTCTAATCAGTAGCCTGCAACAACAAAGCATCTTGTTCACTAACCCTCTGTGTGAGCTGAGCAATAGTCTTATCCTGCTCATGGTTCCTCTCTATCAACCGAAGAACTAGACTGTTTAGCGTGCTAAGCTGATCAGCAACTGAAGCAATCATAGTGTATTGATCTGATCGTGTGACAGAAGGGCCAGAGGAAGCAGCAGTAAAAACAGCTGTAGTGACCATAGAAGTGGTCAGAGGGGCAATAAAAACACATGTAGGAGTTTCTCTTGACCTGGTCAGTGAAGAAGTTGCAACTGTTGCGGCGGATGTAGCAATGGTTGCTTCAACAGAAGTCAACTCTGACCGTCTTTGAATAACGAATCTAGCCCTCCTCTGTCTCTTGGCTGGAGGAGAGGAAGTCTTAACAACAGTAGAAACAACAAAAGTGCAAGGGATAGGGTCAAAATCAAACTCTGGAATAAAAGATGGATCCCTGATCTCCTCCATATCTACAGAGGCCTGCTCCCTAGTCCCTGTCTCAAGAAATACTACTTGAGATCTGAAGCAAGTAGTCACAACTTGTGGCCCAGTGTCCTCTGAATCAGAATCATCTGAGGCATCCTCAGCCTCATCATCAAAATCCTCCATCTGCTCATCCTCCCCCTCATCGGCAGAAGTAGTACCACCCATCTCTAATGGAGTAGAAACAGTGGATATCAAAACAGTAGATTCCTCAGGGTCATGAATATCATCACCAACATCACCACCACTCACACCTGCACCACTAGCATCACCAGCACCACTAGCATCAACAACATCATCATCATCTCCATCATCTCCATCATCACCTCCTGGAACAATGATATCCTTCTGATCAGAATCAGAATCCTCGTGTCTCCACCTCCTCCCAATAGGTGCAACATACTCAGCATTGAGGAGGTGGCCGAACAGACGACGAGCAGGAGGTTTCCTCTCCTTTCCCTGATAAGAGAGAACTCTGTAAAGAGTGATGTCATTCATATGCTCCAGTCTGATGATACCTGAATTTGGCCTTAGGTAGATTCGGCACTTGTGCATCGAAGATCATCTGGAGAAACCTCGGGTACATCAAAAACTTATTGTCTCCCTTGAGGTACACATTCTCATTCATATGCGTAAGAACCATCTCAGAGAAGTTGAACAGGATGTTCAACTCTAAGGCCACAAAGGCACCCGGAAGAGTCTCTCGAAGGTCATCAAATCCTCCACGTCAGGATCCCAGACAATGAATGAGTACATGACTTAGATACTTGAACTGTGGGCATAGGAAAGCCTTGTTCAGTACTCCAGCTTCCAAGTCTCCATCATACTTGCACCGCATGAAACATCCTCGAACAAGATATCTATCAAGAAGGAACGGACGATCTGGTGAATCCTGGAATCCATACACACGTCTGATGTGCTCAGCAGAGACTACAACATCGTGTCCTCTAACCTTCCCTCTGATCACTGGAGGCTCTACCTCACAGTCTATGTTAGCTGTACTCCAAAAATCCCTCTGATGCGATAAGTATGGATCATGAACAGTGGAAATGGCTGTGAAAATCCTTGATCGCCTCAGAAATGCAATAATCTCTATAAACTGCCCGGCATTCCTAGTAGTGGTATCTAAGTGTGCACAGATGTTATTCTTCAGACTAGCCTTGTAGTTTGCCATTCTTTAAAACAATAAGGAAATAACATGTCAGTTCAGTTCAGTAAGCAATTGAACAAAATCAAAATTTTAACCTAGGTTTTCAAGTGGTACGAATGAACCATTATCACACGAATGAGACTCAGGCGAATGAGAATGATGGCCGAATGAATGGTGTCATCCGAATGACACATGAATGGAGACATTCGGTTGAACCCACTTATTCGCATGACCATATGGCCCGAATGACTTCATTTGGTCGATCCCATTCATTCGGTTGAACCTGTGGTGCGAATGAGTCTTATTCGGGCGACCGACGAACTTCGAACACCCAATATCCCAAAATCTCAAATCAGACCCTAAAATTGTTAACATTCAACTCAGAGGGGTCCGATTAATGTTTTAGAACTTGTTTCAAGTTGATGAGTGTTCATTTTGACCGATTATTGGACTTGTACAGGTTCAAACCCTAAAACTCTAAAAATTTGAACGGTTAGGGTTTGAAATATGGTCAAAATTGAAAGATCTTGCTCTCAAAGGTACCTGTAACAATCAAGATGTGAAAAGCGATCAGAAATTTGTGGGTTTGTGGTCAAAAGTGAAGAAGATGATTGAGTGTGTGCTTCAAGCGAAAGAGAACACACACAGTGTGGCCGAATGGAAAAATGAGGTGAATGACTCATTCGGCCGAAAGACATTCTATAAATTGCAGAATTCATTCGACCAGAAGAACCGAATGATCCTATTCACATGAACAGATCAAACGAATGACTCATTTGCATGAATGAGTTCATTCGCTCGGTTGAGCCATACTCACAACCCATTCGGGCGAAAGAAAATCAGCACCCAAAATAAACTCATTTTCAAATATTTACATTTTGACCATAAAAAGAGTATTGTTATGAAGTTCAGTCTGGTTTGGTGATAGGCAAAGATGAAATTGAATATCTGAACCTACAAATGATCATTTAAAACAAACTGAAATTAAAAAAATCTTTTTGTGTTTTTCTGATAATCAAACAACTGTACAAACTGAAACTGAAACAAACAAAACACATATTTTTGTGAGTAGCCTTTCAAGAAAATGACACATACACCAGATGATGTCAAATCAGCATTCAAGAATGTTTATACTTCTGACACATTTGAATTATGAAGCGATTACTGATATACTTGTCCACTTTAAACCTTACAGTACTTTTTTTTAAACCAATCAATGATCACCCATGTTTTCTGACTGAGTTACCCATTATAGTCAACCAATCTTGGTCAAAACCAATTTATTACTCATCTCTGCATAACTTAATACCTATTGTCATAAGTTCTATAAGGTTCCAATTTATTTTCTTTTTGTATTTTTCTTTTTGATTTGTTTCTCAAGTTCAACACATTCTAATGGACGGCTTCAGCTAGGTCTTTACAAAGCAATATGGCACGTATACAGAACTGTGTTGACAAGATCAACTTGTTCTATCCAAATGGATGGCTTCAACTAGGCTGCAACCCAGTAATATGGAACATGTATGGAATTGAAATTATTTTACTTTTGTATTTTTCTTAGCTTATCCTGTTTGAATGGACGGCTTTAGCTAGACTGCAACCCAGCAATATGGCATGTGTAAAGAGTCGGATTCACTTTTATTTTCTTGTGATTCAATCATTCTCATCTGAATGGACGCCTTCAGCTAGGTCTTTACAAAGCAATATGGCACGTGTACAGACTTGAATTCATGAATCATTGGAAACCTCATAAGATCCTTTGAACACAGGTGTATGCCTGATTTGAGTTAAAAACCATTTATCCCTTAACTAGTTTTCTACACTGGATCCCACAAATAAGACTTTCTAAGCAATCATCAAGAGTCTATTAACTTTGTAAAGTCGGCCTATCAGTACATCAAATCATAAAACCCATGTGTTGTCAGTTTATGCATTCAATTTTACATTTAAGACATCACTGATTAACACATCACTTTTTGAAACAAGACTTTCTCAATTTTTTAATTTTTCAAATACGTTTTCTCCCCCTAAAAACCAAAAACAGAAAGTCTTTTTGAGTTTTTGAATAAGTGATGAAAAAATAACAAAAATATTAAGAAGTAAAAATTAAACAAAAGAAACTAACTAACAAAAACAATGATCATTTGTTTGATTTAGATGAAGGAATGACTTCATCTTTTTGAAAAACACAATTACCTGATAACAGATATAAACATCTGGGTTTGTCAAACGCTTTAGTGTAAAGATCAGCTTTCTGGTTATCGGTGTGAATCTTAACAACATCGATTAATTTCTTTTCAAAACAATCACATATGAAGTGATATTTAATGTCTATGTGTTTTGTTTTAGAGTGCTGGACAGGATTTTTAGTGACAGCTATGGCTGCAATGTTATCAACAAATATAGGAGTGTTAGAAAACTGTAACCCATAGTCCCTGAGTTGTTGCTGAATCCAGATGATTTATGAGCAACAACTAGCAGCTGCAATGTATTCTGCTTCACATGTTGAAGTAGACACCGAGGTCTGCTTCTTGTACTGCCAGGTAACTAGGCATTTCCAAAAGAACTGACACCCCACAGATGTTGAGTTGAAGTCTCTTTTGCATCCACCATAATCTGAATCACTATAAGCAGTTAGGTCAAAGTTATCATCTTTAGGGTACCATAAGCCCAGATCCGGTGTACCCTTCAGATAACGCAAAATCCTCTTCACAGCAATAAGATGAGAAACTCTTGGCTTTGACTGATAACGGGCACACAGACAAGTATCAAACATGATGTCTGGATGAGAAGCTGTGAGATACATAAGAGATCCGATCATTCCTCGGTACAGAGTGGCATCGATTAGCTCCCCCTTTTCATCTGGAGTAATCCCGTGATTAACAGCGAGTGGGGTACCGGCAGGTTTTGCATCCAACATACTAAACCGGCTCAGAATTTCACCAACATATTTGGTCTGATGAATAAAGATCCATGCCTCAGATTGATCCACTTGCAATCCCAAGAAAAATTTCATCTCTCCCATGGAACTCATCTCAAACTTGTCTTTCATAACTTTTTCAAAATCCTTGCACAGAACATCATTTGTGGATCCAAATATGATATCATCCACATAAACTTGCACCAAGAGCAAATCCCCATCCATCTCTCTAATGAATAATATGCAGTCAATGACACCTCTTCTGAACCCGTTGTTCAGAAGGTGAGTAGATAGTGTCTCATACCACGCTCGCGGAGCTTGGTGCAATCCATACAAGGCCTTATCTAGCTTGTAGACTTGGTCAAGATGCAATGGATCTTCAAACCCGGGAGGTTGATTGACATACACCACTTCATTAATCACACCATGAAGAAATGCACTCTTAACATCCATCTGATAAACTTTGAACTTTTTGAAGGATGCATAAGCTAGAAAAATACGGATTGCTTCAAGACGAGCAACCGGTGCAAAAACTTCATTGTAGTCAATTCCTTCAATATGTCTAAAACCTTGCACCACCAGGCGTGCTTTGTTGCGAACCACAATGCCATGATCATCTCGTTTGCAACGTAAAACCCATCTTGTGCCAATAACTTTTGCACCCTTACGTCTATCTACAAGGTTCCAAACACCAAGTTTTTTAAACTGCAGCAACTCCTCTTGCATGGCATCTACCCAAAATTATTCTTTCAAAGCTTCAGTTATAGTTCTGGGTTCAACTTGGGAGATAAAGCATGAATGGGCACAAAAGTTCACATCCGCAAGATCAAGAATGTCAGCAAGACCACCTGAAGATAACTGATTTCTGGTCTTCACTCCATCAGTTGGATTTCCAACAATATTTTCTTGAGGATGAATTCTGTTAATTCTGCCAACAGGATGAGCAGGCACCTCAACTTGTGGATCAAGATTGTTTATATTGAGATCCTCAAGAGCTGGTACAATATTATCAACATATGGTTCTGGAACATCTGGATGAGAGTAATTATCATTTGAGTCTGAACTGTCATCATTTGCCTATACTGGAGCTTGTACTGAAGAAGGTTGCACTGGTTCATCAGGTGCATTTTGTGCATCATACATCATTTGAACAGCAACATCTTCATCAGAGTACATGGGAGGCATATTGAAAGAGTCAAATAAATCAGAATAGTTTAACATCCAGTCAGGACCCTTTCCAGGTGGTGGCATAGAATATTTCTGGACATCTACATGGTACCACTCCTCCACATTGTGAGTTGATCTGTTGTAGACTCGCTTATTTGGAGTGATGTACCCAAGAAAGTAGCCTTCATCCAACTTTTCATTGAACTTGCCTTGCTCATGTTTCTTAAGCATCGTGCATGGAGCACCAAGTGGTTCAAGATACTTAAGATTTGGCTTTCTGTTATGGAGCAATTCAAAACAAGTCTTCCCATGTCTCTTCACAATCAATACCCGGTTCAAAGTATAGCAAGCATTAGCAACAGCTCCGTTCCAGAATTGAACCGGTAGGGAGGAATCTGCAAGCATAGTCCGAGCAGCCTCAATTAATGTTCTGTTCTTTCGCTCAGCAACACCATTCATCTGTGGGACATATGGAGCACTGAACTGCTGAATAATACCACATTCATTGCAGAAAGTCTCCATATTGTGATTCTTGAGTTCAGTCCCATTATTTGTTCTAAGCATGCGAACCTTGAGCTTATACAGTGATTCAAGCTTAGTTACCAAAACTTGAACACATTCGAACGTTTCAGATTTCTCCTTCATAAAGAATACCCAAGAGTATCTGAAGTACTCATCAGTAATGACTAAGCAGTATTGATCTCCAGCAATGCTCTTTCGATTGACAGGACCAAACAGATCCATGTGGAGAAGCTCAAGTGGAACAGTAATTGAATGATACTTCTTAGGTTTGTTAGACTGCTTTGTTTGCTTTCCCTTCTTGCATGAAACACAGACATCAGACAGCTTGAAATTCTTCAAACTCACTCCTTCAACTAGATTGTTGTGAACCAGATGATTCATCTTCCTCAAACTCAAATGACCCATCTTCTTATGCCAAAGGATAGAATCTTTCTCTGTAGCCTTGGAGATAAAACATGAAGCTGTAGAAGATGTAGTTGAAGTTGTGGCCATGTTGAGAACATACAAATCTTGCTTTCTTGGAGCAGACATCAGAATCCAGTCTTCAGGAATGGTAATACCTTGCTTGAGAATGTTGCAGCTAGAATCATCAAACATAACCTTATACTTCTTGTCACAAATCTGTGAGATTGAAAGTAAATTGCTCTCCAGCTGCTTCACATATCTGACCTTGTCAAATGAAACTTGGCCATTTGAAAGAATTCCCTCCATTAATAAATCCATCTTTGTCACCGGCAAAAGCCACATATCCTCCTTTAATTGAATGAACAATGGTAAGAAGAGATATGTCTCTAGTCATGTGCCTTTATGCCCCACTATCAACAATCCAAGTGCTGTTAAGACCAGCATTTGGGGCAAACTGCACATACAAAAATCATTAGTTGAATTTGGGAACCCAAGCCTTTATAGTCTTGGGTTGACCCAACGAGTCCAGGATTTTCATTTCAATCCATTGTCCATTTGAGTTTAATTTATCAGGAATTTTAGAAACAGGAGTTTCAGAGGACTTGGCCATCCAAACAGTGTTTTTACTGAAAGACTTCTTTAAATACACTGATGATGGCTTGGATTGTTTCTCAAAAACAATTTTGGGTGTATCATGATCAACTATAACCCGTTTACCCTTATCTTGAGGTTTGATGGGTGAAAGATGTTTGGGTTTAACTTGAGATGATGAACAAACAGATTTGACCTCTTTAACAAAATTTTGATTTTGTTTTCGATGTGGTGAAACTTGTTGTCTAATCAAATGAGGACAAAATCTAGCAAAGTGCCCATGTGCACCACACTCAAAACAAGCCCTTTTATCTCGGTGATAAAACTGTTTGATTTTAGAATAAGCCCTCAGTCTTGTTGGATGCACTTGCTTCACCATCCTGTGAAGACTTCAGAAAACAAATGGCTTTGGATAACTTTGAAGACATGTTTGTCTTTGATGAGATTGGGTCAACCTTTTTGACTCCAGATGTCTGATTCTTAACACAAGACACTTGAGGAGAGACATCAGAATCATCTTCAGAATCAGAGAACCAATCTTCAACCACACCCTCCACAAAAGATTCCTCAGACAATGAGGAACCCTCATTAGAAATGATTCGAATAGGATCAATTATTAATGGAGTTTTCACTTGAAAGTATTTAATTTCTTTGTCATTTGGTGAATTGACAAAGCAATTTAAGACAGGTGGGGGACAATGATTGTATTTTGTCTCTTTTCCCTTACCCTTCAGATTAGTCCCTTTACTGATCATGTGCTCAATGATGTATGAGGAGCTTTCATAGCTCTTGAGCTTCTGACTAAAAGTTTCATGGTCACATTCGACTATGGCTAATTTCTTCTTTCTCTCATTGATGGTATTGAGATAAGAAGTGATAGCATCTTGCTTATTCAGCACATCGATCTCAGCCTCATGCAATTGCCTGTTTAATAGCTCAATTTTAGCTTGAAAATCTTTTTCATTTGATTTTAAAATTTTGTTTGCCTCTATGCATTGGTTGAGATCGCTGATCAAGTCAGCATTATGTTGCTGATTAACCAACACCTTACTTTCAAGGTCAACACAATTAAAGCAACCAGAATGAGATGAGGAACAATGATCATATACCTGATCAGACTGAGATGAAGCAGAAGTATTCACCATCAAAGCAAACTGCGTAGCAGATTGTTCTTCAAAATCAGTATCTGACTCTTTGAGTTTCTAAATCTGATGTGCTTTCTGATTCTGATCCGGATGATTCATCCAGACCTGTCTTTGTGTCTTCTGAATTACATTCATCAATGGATCCAGCAGTTTCTTTGATCTCTGCAACACAAGCTTTATCTGCTCCTCCCTTTTCAGAGTTGAATATGAAATCTCAGTTTTCTCCCTCATCATTCTGAACCATGAGTGCCTTGTTTGCATTTGATGAACTAGCTTGAGCAGGAGTGTGAATTGGTACCAATCTTCTTTCTGGATTAACAGCTGATGATCTTTGGTTTTGAAAAGGATTATGATTACCCATCTTTTTAGGCTTGTTGCATTGTCTTGCAAAATGACCCTTATCCCCACAGTTATAGCAAGTAACAGATGACATGTCAAATCCAAACTTTGAGTCTTTGTTCAGATTGATTTCTTTCCCAGTTCTTTTGACAAAGTCTTTTGCTCTTCTAATTGCACTTGCAAGAGCCCACAATATGTCAATCCTTTCAATATCATCAGGATCAATCTGAGAGTAGTCTTCATTTGTCAAATGGGGATTACCAATCTGACCAGCTAGCAGCCCATCATAAAAACTCAAGGTGTAGATAACAAACCCATATGCTCTTTAGCAACCTCCACAGTTGCTTTGTAAAAGTTGTCTGTCTTCAAATTTGTGACAGAATGACTTTCTTCTTTCTGAGAGGTGGAAGCTGTAGATGATTGACTGAAGGATGTCTGGCATGAAACAGGAGCTTTTTTGGTCCGTGAGACAAAAGTTGTCTTTAATGGAGCATGAAAAGAAGCTCTTTCCGCAGTAGGAGTGGAGTAGTATAATGATGGATCTTGAACTTGAGCAACTTTCTTAGCTTTCCATTTGTTCTCAATCTGTTGTTCCTTCAGCTTCTGAATGAAATCATTAATGTCCATATTAGCAATCATCTCACTCTGTTTCAAAACAATCAGAAAGGATTCCCACTTTGGAGGTAAAGCATCAGCCAGACACTGGATCTTCTTTTGTGTAGTTGTCTTGACTTGATGATTGTAGAGCTCACTCAGGAGATGATAAAATCTAGCAATCAATTCATCCAAAGACTCATTACCCACGCACATGAAACTGTTGAACTCTTTCTTCAAGGCCTTAGACTTGATGCTCTTCAGTGCATCATTTCCCTCATACCTTTGTTGTAAAGCATCCCATAATGATTTGGAAGAAGTAAACTGTCTGAATTGAATATCAGTAGCAATGGACTGAGATAATATTGCATAAGCCTTATTTTAAAAATCATACAACTTCCTCTGAGGCGCAGTCATCCGTGTGACAAGCATAGGTGAACCATCCTCACTAAGTAGTCTCAAATACCCACCCTCAATCATCATCCAAAGGTTGGTATCCACTCCATTAATGTGAATCTCAAATCGATATTTCCACTGCGCATAATCATCTAATGAAAGTAACTTTGGAGCTTTGTTTGAATTCCCGGTCTCTGTCTCCGTAAGCAGCAGGTTCTGAATTATGTTGTTCTGATTAGCCATCAATGCAAGTTCTTCCATCTTGTCAAGAGTAAACTGATCCAACACTTAGAAAATTTTACAGAAACTGATGGCCGAATGAAGGTAAACCAACCGAATGTCTAGAACCTAATGGCTAAGAACTGACCGAATGAACTGATGAGTCTGAATGAATGTTCTGATGTGAATGAAAAGTCAGCCGAAAGACTTCCCAACCGAATGAATCTGAATCAACCGAATGAGGAGCTATTCGCACAAACTCTTGAACTGAATGAGACCTGTTCGGCCGAATGACCTATTCGCACAATGGCTATTCGCCCAATCGACTCATTCGCATAAACTGGGATTTTCAGCAACAAAAATTCAATATCTCTGGATTTTGATCGAATCTGACCACCAAATTCGGTATGGAACCTCAGGACAATATCCCTAAGCTTTAGGAATGCTCGATTTACCAAAACAACCAGAAAAACACACTGATTGTTAATGAAACAGTAACTTGGAGTGCACGAAAATCAGGGTTTTCAAAAATCTCATAACAACAATCTGAAATAAGATGATTTAGATCAAAAATCGAGCATAATCAAGAGGCAAATCTCTTATACCACTTTGTAGGACCTGAGAAACCCTCGGAAACAACCTAGTTCCTTGAGGAATCTGCTCGACAGGCCCTTGAATAGTGCGGAATCCTATTCAATGGTTTTCCTATCGAAATCACCAAGCCCCGTGGCAATTCGATGATGTAGAATCAACGTTTTTATCGAAATCGAAGCACCACGTGGTGAGAATCGAACTTGGACAGGAAGAGGCGGCTCAAAACCCTAGGGAAATGACTTGGGGCGCTCAGGGTTCAGAGAGATGATTGAAAAGTTATTGAAACATTCTGTTTGCAGTCCTATATATAAGCTGTACTCATTCGGCCGAATGAGTAGTGCGAAACACTCATTCAGCGAGTGGCTCAGCCAAATGAGCTTAATCAACCGAATGAGTCATGCGGATGACTCATTCGTTCGCCTCAGTCATTCGCTAGGTGTTCATTCGTCCGAATGAACTCATTCATAGGTATCATTCGCACGAATGGGCTGTACGGTAGGAATAGTCAAAGTCAAACATATATAATTCTTGAATAAACATTAATAAACATTATAGAATAACTGATTTCATTACTAATACCAACTTTATACATCAAAACCATACAAAATATAGAACTAGGGACATTACATGCCGCAACAATAAGGTAAGTTCTTTTATATTTGGGTAAGGGCCTAGAAGGATAAGCATACTAAGGCAATATAGGATTAAACACTTAGTAACTCACTCTAATAACATATAGGACACTTAGCCACACATTTGGATTAAAACACAATATCACCACCATAATCACTTTCAATGTGTAACACTTCGATCGATGGCGGAAACGCCGGGATGCCACGAGGGATGAGTAGATTGTTCAAAAGCTCGTGGGCATCTAATTAAATCATCATATAACATTTCAATCAACCAAATTAAGTACACAAAAATCATGTCTAACATGAATTAGTTACATCAATTACAAAAGAGAATTAGCTATCTAACTAAATTCAATTCGCCAGAATTTCAGTAAATTAGCTAAGTCCAAGATCCTATATAATGACGTCCAAAAGTGAGATTTCATCCTCTTCAACCTACTTAGCTTCATCACCTGAAACATGTAAGAAATCAAGTGTCAACTACGAAGTAGTTGGTGAGTAATCATAAGTTTTTATACTTAAAAATGTTTTATAAAATGAGTATAAAAGTTTGTGTTTGAAAAAGAGTTTTATAAGAAGTTTAGATAAAGTGAGTATAAAAACTTATAGTTTATCCGAGAAAATTCACAAGAGTACCTGTATGAGATAATCCACACACATCCACCAATTCAACAAATCAAACATTCAATCAACACATAACCACATATCAATTAAGTCATAGTCAATCATAGATAATCATTCACATAACCATTCAACCAATCTCAACATCAGTAATCTCAAATAATATCTGTGACAATACATGGTCATTATGTAATTAACATAAGTTAAAAACATGATCCATGGAGTGGAAGCTATCCACGTGGCAATACATGAAACCAATGCAATTAACCAAAGTCAAAGGCAATGTTTCACGGAGTTGTGATAATCCAAGTGGCAATACATGTAATCTTTGTTATTGACCGAAGTCAATGACAATGTTTACACGGATGTATAATAATAAGTGATAATCCATAAGTAATGATAATTCTAAAATGTGAATATCATATTGATAAACATGTATTATCCTTGTGTTATCAAAATAATATTTGAATTTGGTATACATGCCTCACCTCCTAGTTTTAAAACAAAACAGTTTAAAGAAAAGGAGGTTATGAGAACTCACCTGAAGTCCTTAGAATCTGGGTTCTCGTATTATGTGCGCTCGCGTATGTAAACTCAAAGCAACTTAAGGATTTGTAATTATCGTGTATTTGTGACCACGAGTATAAGTGTTTCATTGTTATGAGGTGTCCCAACATGTTTATTTTCAACTCTCTAGTATTCATCAGGGCCGATTATCTTATTTATAGTGATCTTTCAAATAATATGTTAAAATCATATAAGTTGTAAAAATATTACCTTTACAACCTATATAGATACATTCCTAGCGCATGCATGTTCAATTAGCCAACCACCATGCCTTTTCCTTTGTAGTGTTCGATCTTTAGGTTCAATAATCCATTATTAGGTTAATTGTATAGAATATGTTTTCAATATACATATATATACTTACAAACACTATAACACTTAGGTCTTTTAGAGAGAGAAAAGGTGGTGGCTTGTTTGGTTATGCATGCATGGTTTTTAGAACCCATGTTCCATGTTTCTTTAATGATCGTGTATTCTTTCCCGTAGCTTAACGAAACCTAGGTTTTATCAGCCCTAGGACCAGCGAACCTTAAGGTTCGTGGCCCTTAGGGTTCGGAAAAGCCCCAAGGTTCGTGTCCCCAACCATTAGGTTCGCTATCTCTAAGGTTCGGCTAATCCCACGGGTAGGGTTCGGCTAGATAAGCAGAAGGTTTGGCCCAATAAAATGGTTCGCCACCTCCTAGGGTTCGGCTAAAGAATACAAGGGTTCGTGGCCCTTGGTTCAGCCATGGTTCGTGTCTCGCTCATGGAAGGTTCGTATAGCTCCAAGGGTTCGCTGATGGCAGGAGGTTCGCTGAAGTCCTTGGGTTCGGCTCATGAGAGGCTCGCCAAATGAAAGGTTCGGCCCAGTTGCAGCCATGGCCCTGGCTCGGCCATGGTTTCCCTCATGAACCCTGCCCATTTCGATCAGCTTTGAACCCCGACGAACCTGTTATCAACATCATCATCTTCGTTCTATTGCATGTCATAGGTTAAATCGTGGTCTCTTTATATCCCTACCAACTCGTTTTACAAGATCTACAACCCTATCCTCGTTTAAAGTTTGTAATTACCTCATATTAAGTTTTTAGTAAAAACCGAAAACAAAAATTCAGATGTACCTCGAATCAGCTACAATTCTTGGGATTTCTTTGTAGATTCTTGTTCTCCTCGATCTTGTGCTCGTTTCGGCGCCGAGATCTCACGATTCCGTCAAGAAACGAGCTCAAAATGCTAGAGAGAAGTTAGAGAAGAAGTGTGTGTGTTTTTAGAGAGAGGAATGTGGTGGTGAAAATGAAGTAAGAAGAAAGCTTTCCCTCTCTTTTATCGCGTATGAACACCTCGTGGTCGGTCTCGTTTTTATCGCGATTAATAATTAATTAAATGCTCAGTTATGCTCGGTTTTAATGTGAAACCCATTTAAAACATATAACGTTTAAATACATAAGTTTTGTTTTAAATAAAACGATTTTAATTAATGCAGTTTCGTAAAACAGTTTTCGTTAAATTATTTATATAAATAACAATTCATTCGAATTTAATTTAAGTTGTAATTCCTAATAAATATTTTAGGTTTTCATTTATTAATTTAATATCATAATTAATTATTTTGTTATCTCGTCGAAACGCGTTACTCGCGTACGTATTCGAAAAGATCGTCACCTTTGCGAATCCAACGCTCGTACCGTATTTCGATTCGATTTACTATTTATGGAATATCGTTTCAGAATATTATTCTTAATAATTATATTCGTGTGAATCGTCACCCACGCGAATATATTATTAAGTTGATATTTCTGAATTAATATTCGCGTTTAAATTATGCTCGTAACCTCACCATCGCGTATTCATTTTCAATTATCCTTTCATTATTTTATTAACTTTAATATTATCATTCCCAAACCAAAACCCACTAAACCAAGTCACTGACACATCCATGATAGACCGAAATATGCATATGTATAGGGCATATGCAGAGGTAGATCGCAACCTCCCCTACACCGTCCCACCGCTATTTCAATAAACCATGACCATGTGTCCTTGACTATGTTTAGCAACCAAACCATAAACAAACTCCCAGTTCCTTTCCATTCCAAACCAGTAATCCATATCATCTGAAGTGTGACTGCGATAAACTCTCTGGTTCCATTTAGTTGGGTTTCAACTAAACTTCCCATGGTTACGCGTATAATATGTTCTAAACATGTATACCAGTAACAGTGATAATCATCAAATAATGTATCAATATTAATAATTACAAAATCTCAGGTCGTAAGAGTGCAATCGTACGGATGTACGGAAGACCAGAAGTACAGTGATGTTACAGTCTCCCCTAGTTAAAGGAATTTCGTCCCGAAATTCAACTTGGAGTGACCGTAGTAAATAATTGTGGGTACTTAAGCTTCATCTGATCTTCCCGCTCCCAAGTGAATTTTGGACCCCGCTTCGATTCCCAACGTACCTTGATAATTGGAATTCTACTGCGTTTGAGCTTTTTAACCTCACGATCTATTATCTCCACCGGTTTTTCAACAAAATGCATGGTATCATCGACGCGAATGTCATCGAGTGGTACCTGAAGATCCTGATCAGCTAAGCACTTTCTTAAGTTGGACACGTGAAACGTCGGGTGCACATTACTAAGCTAAGGAGGAAGTTCCAACTTGTAAGCAACTTTCCCGATCCGTTCAAGGATCTTAAAAAGGCCAACATATCATGGAGCAAGTTTACCTTTCTTCCCGAATCGCACAACGCCTTTCCAAGGCGACACTTTAAGTAATAGCATATCTCCCACATCAAACTCTAAAGGTTTTCGTCATTTATCCGCATAACTCTTCTGTCGACTGCGAGCAGCTACCAAATTGTCGCGGATCTGGCGGATCTTGTCAGTCATCTCCTGAATAATCTCAGGACCAGTGATCTACGATTCGCCGACCTCGGTCCAACAAATAGGTGACCGACATTTCCTGCCATAAAGAGCTTCAAACGGTGCCATACCAATGCTCGCGTGATAACTGTTGTTATACGAGAACTCGACCAATGGTAGATGGCTGTCCCAATTGCCACCGAAATCGATGACACAAGCTCTCAACATGTCTTCTAATGTCTGAATCGTTCGCTCCGTCTGTCCATCCGTTTGAGGATGATAGGCAGTGCTAAGATCCAGTCTTGTTCCAAAGGCTTCATGAAGTGATTCCCAAAATCGTGCCGTGAAACGAGCATCACGATCCGATATTATGCTTAAGGGGATACCGTGTCGGCTAACGATCTCATCAATGTAGATACGAGCTAACTTCCGCACAGGGTACGATTCGCGTATCGGTAAGTAATGAGCCGACTTGGTTAATCTATCAATTATCACCCAAATGCTATCTTTACCGTTTGCAGTTTGTGGAAGTTTGGTAATAAAATCCATGGAAATATTCTTCCACTTCCACATCTGTATTTCTGGTTGTAATAACAATCCTGAAGGTCGCTGGTGTTCTGCCTTGATTTTGGCACAGTTAAGGCACTTAGACACATACTCAGCAATATCCTTCTTCATTCCAGGCCATCAATACAAGTCCCTAAGGTCTTGATACATCTTATCAGAGCCTGGATGGATTGAGTAATGAGACTTATGAGCTTCATCCATAATCACCATCCTAAGATCACCTCTGTTCGGTATCCACAACCGATTCAAATAATACATTAAACCATCATCCTTAGTTTCCAATAAGATTTCAGCCCCGCAAGACATCTCATTTTTCAAGTTATCTTGAGCTAATGAGTGTTGTTGGGCGGTGTGCGCATCATTTCGGAGACTAGTGTGCACTCGGACACTATGGATCTGAACTTGACTTTTGCGACTAAGTCCATCTGCTACTACATTCGCCTTACCAGGATGGTAGCGAATTTCACAGTCATAATCGTTTAACAGTTCCACCCATCTCCGTTGTCTCATGTTAAGTTCTTTCTGATTGAGAATATGTTGTAAGCTTTTATGATCAGTGAACACTACACATTTAGTGCCATAAAGATAGTGTCTCCATATCTTCAAGGCAAACACGACTGCACCAAGTTCCAAATCGTGCGTGGTGTAGTTCTTCTCGTGAATCTTTAATTGCCTTGATGCATAAGCTACAAACTTTCCCCGTTGCATGAGAACACAACCGAGACCTAGGTTGGATGCATCACAATAAACCACAAAATCATCATTACCATCAGGCAGTGTCAAGACAGAAGCATCACAAAGTTTCTGCTTCAACGTCTGAAATGTCTCTTCTTGCTTTGGTCCCCACTCGTATGGTTTCTTCTTTTGTGTCAAAGAAGTGAGAGGGACAGCAATCCTGGAGAAATTCGAAATAAACCGCCGATAGTAACCGGCAAGTCCAACAAACGATCGAATCTCCATCGGTGTCTTCGGTGTACTCCAATTCTTCACCGCATCAATCTTCGCAGGATCCACGTGAACACCTTTTTCATTGACTATGTGTCCTAAGAATTGAACTTCCTTAAGCCAAAATTCACATTTAGAGAGTTTGGCATACAATCGCTCTTCTCTTAGGATCTCGAAAACCAACTTAAGGTGCTTCTCATGTTCTTCTTTGGTCCTTGAGTAGATCAAAATATCATCAATGAATACAATCACAAATTTATCCAAGTACGGCCTGCAAACACGGTTCATGAGATCCAAGAAAACCGCAGGTGCATTGGTAAGGCCGAAAGGCATTACCAAAAACTCATAATGGCCATATCTTGTTCTAAAAGCTGTCTTGGGAATATCATCGTCATGTACGCGAAGCTGATGATACCCCGACCTTAGATCGATCTTTGAAAACCATGCCGAGCCCTGTAGCTGATCGAAGAGATCATCGATGCACGGCAGTGGATATCGATTCTTGATTGTGAGTTTGTTTAATTCGCGGTAGTCGATGCACATTCGGAATGACCCGTCCTTTTTCTTGACAAACAGGACTGGTGCACCCCATGGCGAATGGCTCGGGCGAATGAATCCTTTATTAGTAAGCTCTTGCAGCTGGCTCTCCAATTCTTTCAACTCCGAAGGTGCAAGTCTGTACGGAGCTTTAGCAACTTGATTCGCACCAGGTACTAAGTCAATTCGAAACTCTACTTGACGTTCTGGTGGAAGACCCGACAAATCATCTGGAAATACTTCTGGAAAATCTCTAATCACAGGAATATCTTCAACTCTCTTTCCTTTATCCTTTTTCTCCACAATATGAGCTATAAATGCTATACATTTCTTCCTAAGGTACTTGTGTGCTTTAGTGCATGACATCAGCTTAAGACCTTCACTAGAAGTTTCTCCAAAAACTCTTAAAGTTTCACTCGAAGGTAATGGAATACAAATATATTTTTCATGGCAAACTATCTCCGCTCTGTGGGTGGCTAACCAATCCATGCCTATGATAACATCAAAGCTACCAAGATGCATAGGTATAAGATCAATCGGGAAAACGTGATCATTTAAGTTCACGGTACATCCGATAATAACAGTGTCAATATCGATAGTGTTTCCGTCAGCCACCTCCACGTTAAACGGTTTATCTAAGGATGTACGTGTTCTACCAAGCATGCATTCAAAATCATATGAAACGAAACTCCTATCGGCACCAGAATCAAATAATACAGATGCATAAGAGTTGTTGATCAGAAATGTAATGTTGACCACATCCTGGTTGGCTTGAGCAGCCGGAGCATTTAGTTGGAACGCTCGGCCTCTTGCCATCCGCTGATTGTTCCCGGTCAACTCTGGGCACTGATTCCTGAAATGACCCACTTCACCACACTCGTAACAGGCTCTTGCCTGTGTAGGAGGTACCTGGCGGATGGGTACAGCTGGAATTGGTTATGCATGTGGAGCAGGCAGTGCAAGCGGTGCAATGTTGCATCCTTTGAGCTTGCGGTGCGCTCCTACAAACATTTGCATAATGACCATACTTGCCGCAGTTGTTGCAGACGCGACATGGCAAGTTAGGTGCGTGATGATATCGGCAGGTATTACATTGGGGAGTGACCCCAACATAATTCCTGGCAGTGGTGTTGTTTGATGATTGCTGCGTAGACTTAGCAGCAGGAGCAGTAACCACAAAATTTCTAGTCTTCCTCTTCTTGTTGTTGCTTCATGAAGAGCTGCCCTGTTCAGTTTTGACTTCAGTTGAAGTCTTCTTAGATTTTTTCCTTGTGAGTGTTCCAGCCCTTACATGGTTGTCAGTTAGAGTTGCAGATAAACGGATCGCAGCCTCCAGTGTGGTAGGGTTGCTACCATAGACTGTGTCCTGAATCTGCATAGGCAGACCGCCTATGTACTTCTCAATTGCTCTCTCTAGCGGTGTCACTAGATGAGGCACCAGCAGACTATACTCATGGAAACGAGTATTGTAGATGACGCTCTCCCCGCTTTCCTGCTTGAGCTCCCAAAACTCAGTCTCAAGCTTCCTCATTTTCCTGCGAGGACAGAATTCAGTGGTCATCAGCTTTTTGACCTCTGCCCATGTTAGTGCAAGGGCAGCATCAACTCCCGTAGTTCGTTTTTCCCCATTCCACCATGTTAGTGCTCTCTTTTGGAAAACACTGGTGGCATAACGAACTTTCAGGTTCTCGGGGCAATCGCTGTTGATAAAAGTGTTCTCTATACTCTCGAACCACTGCAGCAGACCAGTGGCTGACTCAGAACCTGTAAACTTCATTGGGTTACAGGAGTTGAAGTGCTTGAACGTGCAAGTTGACGGGTTTGCACCACCTCTGTTCTGAGTGAGAGATTGATTGGCTTGTGTCAGTTGATTCACTAATCCAGAGATAAGTGTTGCTAACTCTTGTATGCCGGAGTTGGCATTATTGCTGTTAGCATCCCCATTGTTCGAGTCATCTTCGTTGTGACGGCGCGGTGGCATGTTTCTGAGGAATTAGAAACATGTTACTACCGTTTACAACGTAATTCATACAAACAATGGTCAAATGAGTTCATTTAGACAGTTAAGATTACATATAGGAACTATATTTCTCTCCTATCTGTCATTAAACTCATAAAAATTTTTAAATTTCCTAGAATTATACTAAGTGTCCTAGTTGGTCATAACTAATATTAACTAACTATTCCTAAGTTTCATACATTCTCCGCCCTATACCAACACTGACAACCTCCTGATGCAATGCAACAAGCTTATATATAGGGCATATGCAGAGGTAGATCGCAATCCCCCCTACACCGTCCCACCATCGTTCCATTGCACCACGATCATGCCCTTGTTAGCATTTAGGGTGTATTATGTATCTTACCATAGTCTCACTTCACAAACCTTATCCTAGGTAGGATAATTTTGAGTGAAGCGGTCTCTAGTTCCCTTGGACAATTAGGTTCACCTAATGTCTAAGTTCACCTGACATGTAGGTTTACCTATTTCTAAGTTCACCTAATGTCTAAGTCACCTGACATTAAAGTTCCCCTAATGTGTAAGTTCACTAAATTCCATACCAAATCTCAATGTCCATAATCATCAATAAGAGTTCATATCATCACTGAGTGCTCTCATTGTCACTAAGTGTTCATATCCTCCCTATAAGTTATTCTCATCAAGCGTCCATACCATCACTAAGTGTTAGTATCATCACCCAAGTTTTACAATCCATTACTAATCGTTCGTATAATTCGTTCGTTAATCCTATGCACCCTACGTGTCCAATAAATGTGTTCACAAGTGAATTTATAAGTGTTTATCAAGTGTGATCATCCATGAGTCAATCCAACCAACCTTAACCAACATACCATCAAAAATATACCAATCATATCCTCACAAAAATACCTAGTAATTTCCTAATAATATCCTAAGTTCCTGACACTGACAGACCTCCAATATACTACAAATGGTATATGTATAGGGCATATGTAAGGGTCAGTCGCAACTGCCCTAGCCAACATCCCACCACCTTTGTAGTATACCACGAGTGTGTCCTTGTCTGGAGATCAAGAGATCTAGCAGATAATTCCTAAAGCACATAAATTCCTAAGCAGTTAAGTTCTTAAGCAGACAAGTGTCCCAAATGGGTAGTTCCCTTATTCCT
The DNA here is from genome assembly GCA_009363875.1 of Mikania micrantha. Classification (NCBI taxonomy): domain Eukaryota; kingdom Viridiplantae; phylum Streptophyta; class Magnoliopsida; order Asterales; family Asteraceae; genus Mikania; species Mikania micrantha. Next base: position 26,446 of record SZYD01001095.1, on the reverse strand, counting down.
TAATACTGACATCCACCCGATGTACTGTAAATGGTATATGTATAGGGCATATGATAAGGGCAGGTCGCAACCGCCCAAACCACCGTCCCACCACCTTTACAATACACCACGAGTATGTCCTTATCGAGTCATTAGGGCACAAGTAAACAAGCAACTAGTAAACAACAATCATATATCAGATGTATAACAGAAGTTCAGTTAACATGTAATAAACACATAAGCATGAAATCCTGTATATACTAACTAGTGTATGAAATAGTTCATACTAGGGTATCCTACAGTTATAGACTAGGTCAACCATTTCTAGTAACCTAATTCCCTATAACCCAGGCTCTGATACCAATCTGTAACACCCCGACCGATGGCGGAAACGCCGGGATGCCACGAGGGATGTGTAGATTGTTCAAAAGCTCGTGGGCATCTAATTAAATCATCATATAACATTTCAATCAACCAAATTAAGTACACAAAAATCATATCTAACATGAATTAGTTACATCAATTACAAAAGAGAATTAGCTATCTAACTAAATTCAATTCGCCAGAATTTCAGTTAATTAACTAAGTCCAAGATCCTATATAATGACGTCCAAAAGTGAGATTTCATCCTCTTCAACCTACTTAGCTTCATCACCTGAAACATGTAAGAAATCAAGTGTCAACTACGAAGTAGTTGGTGAGTAATCATAAGTTTTTATACTTAAAAATGTTTTATAAAATGAGTATAAAAGTTTGTGTTTGAAAAAGAGTTTTATAAGAAGTTTAGATAAAGTGAGTATAAAAACTTATAGTTTATCCGAGAAAATTCACAAGAGTACCTGTATGAGATATCCACACACATCCACCAATTCAACAAATCAAACATTCAATCAACACATAACCACATATCAATTAAGTCATAGTCAATCATAGATAATCATTCACATAACAATTCAACCAATCTCAACATCAGTAATCTCAAATAATATCTATGACTATACATGGTCATTATGTAATTAACATAAGTTAAAAACATGATCCATGGAGTGGAAGCTATCCACGTGGCAATACATGAAACCAATGCAATTAACCAAAGTCAAAGGCAATGTTTCACGGAGTTGTGATAATCCAAGTGGCAATACATGTAATCTTTGTTATTGACCGAAGTCAATGACAATGTTTACACGGATGTATAATAATAAGTGATAATCCATAAGTAATGATAATTCTAAAATGTGAATATCATATTGATAAACAGGTATTATCCTTGTGTTATCAAAATAATATTTGAAATTGGTATACATGCTTCACCTCTGAGTTTTAAAACAAAACAGTTTAAAGAAAAGGAGGTTATGAGAACTCACCTGAAGTCCTTAGAATCTGGGTTTTCATATTATGCGCGCTCGCGTATGTAAACTCAAAGCAACTTAAGGATCTGTAATTATCGTGTATTTGTGACCATGAGTATAAGTGTTTCATTGTTATTAGGTGTTCCAACATGTTTATTTTCAACTCTCTAGTATTCATTAGGGCCGATTATCTTATTTATAGTGATCTTTCAAATAATATGTTTAAATTATATAAGTTGTAAAAATATTACCTTTACAACCTATATAGATACATTCCTAGCGCATGCATGTTCAATTAGCCAACAACCATGCCTTTTCCTTTGTAGAGTTCGATCTTTAGGTTCAATAATCCATTATTAGGTTAATTGTATACAATATGTTTTCAATATACATATATATACTTACAAACACTATAACACTTAGGCCTTTTAGAGAGAGAAAAGGTGGTGGCTAGTTTGGTTATGCATGCATGGTTTTTAGATGAACCCATGTTCCATGTTTCTTTAATGATCGTGTATTCTTTCCCGTAGCTGAACGAAACCTAGGTTTTATCAGCCCTAGGACCAGCGAACCTTAAGGTTCGTGGCCCTTAGGGTTCGGCAAAGCCCCAAGGTTCGTGTCCCCAACCATTAGGTTCGCTATCTCTAGGGTTCGGCTAATCCCACGGGTAGGGTTCGGCTAGATAAGCAGAAGGTTCGGCCCAATAAAATGCTTCGCCACCTCCTAGGGTTCGGCTAAAGAATACAAGGGTTCGTGGCCCTTGGTTCAGCCATGGTTCGTGTCTCGCTCATGCAAGGTTCGTGGAGCCCCAAGGGTTCGCTGATGGCTAGAGGTTCGCTGAAGTCCTTGGGTTTTGCTCATGAGAGGCTCGCCAAATGAAAGGTTCGGCCCAGTCGCAGTCATGGCCCAGGCTCGGCCATGGTTTCCATCACGAACCCTGCCCATTTCGATCAGCTTTGACCCCGACGAACCTGTTATCAACATCATCATCTTCGTTCTATTGCATGTCATAGGTTAAATCGTGGTCTTTTTATATCCCTACCAACTCGTTTTACAAGATCTACAACCCTATCCTCGTTTAAAGATTGTAATTACCTCATATTAAGTTTTTAGTAAAAACCGAAAACAAAAATTCAGATGTACCTCAAATCAGCTACAATTCTTGGGATTTCTTTGTAGATTCTTGTTCTCCTCGATCTTGTGGTCGTTTCGGCGCCGAGATCTCACGATTCCGTCAAGAAACGAGCTCAAAATGCTAGAGAGAAGTTAGAGAAGAAGTGTGTGTGTGTTTAGAGAGAGGAATGTGGTGGTGAAAATGAAGTAAGAAGAAAGCTTTCCCTCTCTTTTATCGCGTATGAACACCTCGTGGTCGGTCTCGTTTTTATCGCGATTAATAATTAATTAAATGCTCCGTTATGCTCGGTTTTTAATGTGAAACCCATTTAAAACATAAAACATTTAAATACATAAGTTTTGTTTTAAATAAACCGATTTTAATTAATGCAGTTTCGTAAAACAGTTTTCGTTAAATTATTTATTTAAATAACAATTCATTCGAATTTAATTTAAGTTGTGATTCCTAATAAATATTTTAGGTTTTCATTTATTAATTTAATATCATAATTAATTATTTTGTTATCTCGTCGAAACGCGTTACTCGCGTACGTATTCGTAAAGATCGTCACCTTTGCGAATCCAACGCTCGTACCGTATTTCGATTCGATTTACTATTTATGGAATATCGTTTCAGAATATTATTCTTAATAATTATATTCGTGTGAATCGTCACCCACGCGAATACATTATTAAGTTAATATTTCTGAATTAATATTCGCGTTTAAATTATGCTCGTAACCTCACCATCGCGTATTCATTTTCAATTATCCTTTCATTATTTTATTAACTTTAATATTATCATTCCCAAACCAAAACCCACTAAACCAAGTCACTAACACATCCATGATAGACCGAAATATGCATATGTATAGGGCATATGCAGAGGTAGATCGCAACCTCCCCTACACCGTCCCACCGCTATCTCGATAAACCATGACCATGTGTCCTTGAATATGTTTAGCAACCAGACCATAAACAAACTACGAGTTCCTTTCCATTCCAAACCAGTAATCCATATCATCTGAAATGTGACTGCGATAAACTCTCTGGTTCCGTATAGTTGGGTTTCAACTAAACTTCCCATGGTTTACGCGTATAATATGTTCTAAACATGTATACCAGTAACAGTGATAATCATCAAATAATGTATCAATATTAATAATTACAAAATCTCAGGTCATAACAGTACAATCGTACGGATGTACGGACGACCGGAAGTATAGTGATGTTACACAATGCAAAACCATAATCAATGAAATCAGGTGTTGAAGTTACCTCCGATACAACAAACGAGCGAGCACATTCTTAGGTCATTCAATTAATCCACAACACCGGTGAGTTCATTTGTCCATTTCTAAAACTATTTTGTTTTACTACGAGACTTAGAAACATGTTAAATGTTTTATTTAAATGTTTTTCCTGTTTTATTAGTTGGTTACTAATGTGATATTATTCTTGTTTACATTAAGGGTTTACAATGATTCTATGTTTATGCTTGAAACAATATGATTTCATTTATAAACTATTATTAACAAATACTTTCTTAAACAAATAATTTCTCATACAAATACTTTCACAAAAAAATACTTTCATAAAGAAATACTTTCTCAAACATACACTTTCTCATACACAAACTTATACAACACTTACAATACTTATATTCTTACAATACTTACAATACTTATACTCACACATTAAACTCAGATAAGTGGTTGGTGTGCCCGGGATGGGGCATACGCGGATTGGATACGGGTTTGTAAGCAAGCACATGTGTACACGGTATGGAAAGTCTTAAAACTGTTTACTCATAAGGACTTCGTATGACAGACTGATTGGCCACCGTGTGTTGACATGGTGTCAACCCCTACTAGTCATTCAGTGTTCTTTGTTGTCAATTCTTATGTTTTGTAATGTGTGGCTAGGATGATTATGATACCATTTAGTAGACCTTGTGTCTACTGATGGTTATCCTCTAACTACGCACCGATGCAGACCGTTACACCCGAGACATCTATGTAAGTTTGTACTGATAATCCTCGTGGTTCACTTTAGGAGTCACCCCAATCAGATTTCAATCTCTTACAGTGGAGGTCTCAAACTTGGTTTTCGAACTCTAATGAATTGGAATTGGATAACCGAAAAACTTTTGATAATGTTGAATGTGGTGATGATACGGAGTGAAACTGTTAATTATCAATAACATCAATTTCATATGTTATCTGGTATGTGGTGGGCTGGCGGTAAGCTTGACCCTACATATGCCCTATATATAAGCATACTTGACTGGATATGATAGGTGTTGTTGGTGAGCTTAAGGTTGTTACTTTAAAAGGTTTGTCAAATCTCATTTTCAATTACAAAACTTTATGAACTCACCAACCATGTGTTGACTTTGTTTTCTTAGATGTTTTTCTCAGGTGACGGACATGATAAAGATTAGAGGTTTAGGATGCATACTAGGGTACCCAGATAGAGAACCTAGTAGCTTTTGGAAGGGCACATTTTGTTTGTTACATGTGAATCAATGATGACTTTTTGGTTAAGACCAGAATGCCACCGAGACGACAACCATCACCACCTCCTTCTCCTCCACCTGAAGTAAATGCAGCAATTGCTGCACTATTACCCTGATTACTGATCAGTTAGTCACAGTTATCCTCGACCTCATCATGCGAATCATGAACAATGATGAATACGCTAGGAGCATCCAACAAGTCATTGTATGGAAGAAGGAGGCAGAGGAAGGTGAAACCAGCAGAAAACCCAGACGTCGTCCTGCAAAAAAGCTAAAGAGACCTATAAACTACACTGAAGCCACACGGATTAGCCAAATCATAACAGATTTGATGACAAAGGCTAGCTGGCCGTATGAGGGAAAAGCCCCATTATTATTAAGCTGCCAATTCTACCACTGAGCTGAGTTTCCATGTATACGATTCACACGTTGTGAAAGCATAGGTCACTGGATTCACCAATGCAAGAAACCAATTGACCCAATTCCTCATCACTACGTTGGTGCGCTTCCTCCATGCACTAAGTGTGGTTTTCATCATACCAAGAGCAGGCTATGTAAACACTGCCTGAATTGTGGAAGAAAGGGGCACTGGATTCAAGATTGTCGAAATCTCCCAACTTCTCCCAAACACAACAAGAACTTCTATGTGTGCGGGGTGCCCGGAAACTTCTCAAGAAGCTGCTCTCAAAGGAAACCACCATCAAATTCTTTACCCTTTGAGGAAATACTTGCTCTACCAGATTTTGATGCTCGCTCGGAATTAGATGACTCCATAGGTATGTTTGCCTGAACCTTGTGTACTGAAGTTATATATTAATATGTAATTTAGAACCGTATACTCTGCTTTAGTTTTAGGAATAGTAATTTGAAGAAATTCTAGCTTGAATAGGTGTAATGTAGATAAGGGAAAGATAGGAAGACCATTACTCATATTCCACTTAGGAGACTCGTACTATATTTTAAGGGAAGAATATTGTATATAAAGACCTGCTACATTGAAAGATTCAAGGGGTAATAGACCCAGAGACAAATTAGGAAATTCTTAAACCATTTGAGTCTAGTTAATTCTTAGATAACTTAGTCTTTGACACCAGGAGAACTGCAAACAAAATTTTCGAGAACCCATCGAGATTTTCCCTTTACATATCTGACAGAACTCTATACCGATGTAATATCAGTAGACTGCATGTATATATATTAGAACCTCCTAATTTATAGAAAATACTCGATTAAGTGGCAAGATTGTTAATTTATGTTATAGTGATGTCACTTAAATTGGAGTTCTCGTTCTAGGAGACCTCCGGTTATATTTATGGCAAAAAGGAAGGAGCTTTTAGAACTGTACTAAGATCATAGCCGGTTTAAACAATTGGTCCACAAGAATCGGTATTTACTACCGATGAGGAAAGATCAACATGGATAACTTCTATAAGGTAGTTCTTCACTTAGACTGATCAACATGAGGACTTAGCGACATATTCAAACTCTAGGACAAGAAAGTTTGAGATGGTACCTGGAACCAGAACTTAGGCATCTTATAAGGAAATGTCTACTAGATAGAAGCAAGTTGTGTTGCTTTGAGGCTAATAATTAGAGCTATACCGCATACGGGATTTGAGGGGATCTCACGTTATATAGTCGTGATAAATTAAAATTATGATTAGTCACAAAGAGATGGTCCAACATCATCCGAACAAGGTCAGCAGAGTTGCTGATATCTTGGGATGAAGGGTGTGAGACAAATTCATATGTAAAGGACAATGAGTAGTAACAGGTGAACAAATCTTCTCAAAGAGACCCTATTAGCCAAATTACAAGTAATCAAAACGAGATATAACGTGACAGAACTTTTGGGGCAGTGTATAGATTTCCACAAAAGGTAAAATCTTACACTTGTCCTAGGTAAATTACCATATCCCTTAAGTAAGTCACCCAAGTAATTAGAAAATGCACCTAGATCTAGAACAAATCTAAAGGTGAACTGGTATGTATAGGGTTGTAGTGACATATGACCTAGGATATGCGATGTGTATTATAAAGATTGGCATCAGATGATCAAAACCTAGGGTTGTAATGACAACGTGAGATATTCGCAATGGAAGTGGGAACAAATAGAAATGGATTTCATTACCAAGCTACCCCGCACTTCCAGTGGTCATGATACGATTTGGGTCATCATTGATCGTTTGACCAAATCGGCTTATTTATTGCCAATGCGATAAGAATTATACAATGGATAAGTTAGCGAGAATGTACATAAACGAAATAGTGGTACGTTATGGGGTGCCATTGTCCATTATTTCCGACCGAGACAGTTGATTCACATCACTATTCTGGCAATCATTACAAAAATCTCTAGGGATAAGCATAAACTTGAGTACATCTTACCATCCATAAACGGGCGGTCAAAGTGAACGTACAATCCGAACCCTAGAGGATATGCTAAAGACGTGTCTTGGATTTCGGTGGGAATTGGGACTCCCATTTACCACTAATTGAATTCTCCTATATAATAGTTACCATAGCAGCATCGGATGCGCACCATTTGAAGCGTTGTATTGTAGGAAATATTGGTTGACTATTTGTTGGACCGAAATAGGAGATAATTGAATAACTGGGCCTGAGCTTATTCAGGAAACTACGGATAAGATTGCCCAGATTCAACAGAAGCTGCAAGATGCTAGAAGCCGCCAAAAGAGCTACGCAGATAAATGTTGCAAGCCATTGGAATTTCAATTGGGAGACTGAGTTATGTTGAAAGTATCCCCTTAGAAAGGCGCAGTTTGATTCGCAAAGAAAGGAAAACTAGCACCGCGCTACGTTGGACCGTTTGAAATGATTCAACGAATTGGTCCTGTGGTGTATAGGCTGAGATTACCCGATGAACTCAGCGGTGTACATGACATGTTTCATGTCTCCAGCCTTAAGAAATGCTTAGCCAATGAGTATTTGATCATACCGATGGAAGAGATTCAAATAGACGAAAAATTTCACTTTATCGAAGAACCTTTGGAAATCATGGATCATGAAGTTAAACAACTCAAATGAAGCCGTATTCCCATAGGTAAGGTTTAGTGGAATTCCAAACGCGGCCCAGAGTTTACTTGGGAGCGTGAGGACCACATGAAATGAAAGTATCCCCAGCTGTTTATAGAAGAATTCGTACTCGACAATGATTCTTAAATTTCGGGACGAAATTTCTCTAAAAAGGGGAGACTGTAACATCAGTGCCTGAGCAGTAGGTTTGAACAGTAGTATTTTACTATAGATGCTTGTACGGAAACTACTTGTATATCATTTTGTGATAATTCTAAGTGAAACAGTTTGTGAACAGTTTAAAAGTTCAATACTGACATACATCACATGTAGACACAATACTGACATGATTACACATGCTAAAATGTGATATGATAACATATTGCATGCTATATAGGATATAATTATGTATAAACATATGTGAGGATAACCAAACTAAAACGGTAACGTATGTCGTTGCAGGAATATTAAACTAACAGTGTATTTGTGCGGGTGATGATTCACATGAATATATTTGTAAGTTTAACGTTCTGAATGATATCTTATAATTAGAAAAACAAATCGGAAAGTAAATTTGTCGTCATGTTCATACGGGTGACGATATGATGCAAAAAGGATCTTGTTCTATCCTTGATCAGAGATTTCTCACGAATCATCAATTCCTTTGACCATTCGTTTTGAGCCTCTAATTCTTTTAGAAATGCTAACGAGGTTACGCGCGAAAACGATACGATCCGATGGAATAATAAAAATGAACATTTTCCAAATTTAAAAATAATAAAAAGAAATTTAGTTATTTTATTAGGAATTACCACCTAAAAAGATCTAAAAACTTCTATTTTTATAAAATTATGTAACGTTACGCAAAATTACGAAAACGACGCGTTAAAACATAACCGAACGAAACCTAACACACTAGAACACCCCGGGCTATAAAAGCCCAAAATTTCCCATCTTTCTCCATTGTAATTGCAGACCCAACCTCTCACCTCCTTCCATTTTCGTTTACCCCTCTCTCTATTCTCTCTACTTCAAGCAACGCTCGACCCACTCAAATCTCCACAAAATTCGATGATTTAGTAGTCAAAACAATCGTTGGAACAAGGAGAAAAAGTAAGTACAAAGGATTAGGGTCAAAAAAAGTTCAACAAGTCCAGATCTTAGAGAGAAGTAGGGTTTCTTCTCATTCAGCTCATGAACTTCAAACCGGTTTTGGCAATTCAAAACTCATAGGATTTGCACGAAAATGGTCTAGGAACTCAAGGAACATATTGGTTCAAAGATTTGGATGGTTAAACTTGGCTGGAATTTCGGAAACAATAGTATCGATGATGAAATGATTCAAAAAGCTAGTATCGATGACTTGATGGTCCAGCTCACAAGAACCATCGAGACTATCATGTTTGACGAGCTAAGATTGATGGCATCTGGACGATATTACTAATATCGACGTCCTCCAAAGGTTTAAGGTCAAAGGACCATCGATAGTAGTAGTATCGATGGTCTAGGGGCTGTTGAACATGGATCCATCGAACTTGTAGTGTGGGTGAAGGCAGTTTGGGTTCCATTGATATTAGCTCAGCTTTGGTCATCGATATTGATCTCCAGTCTTCGATGCTATGACCTAAATCTAATCCAAGGAGATTAATCTTGAAATCAGTTAATAAAAATTAGATTTGAATCCATGGGGTCAGATAAAGATTGTAGTGTTGAGTAAAGGCCATTCGGGTTTATCAAGTGTTAACCGATCAAGAACCCCATCGATGCTAATGTTTTATACCAAAAATAACATGTTACCACTTATTAAATTATAAACGAATGATTTATAAATCACTAAAGGTGAAGGACAATGAAATTCAATAACAAAAGGATGGAATTATTGGTGATAGGATCGGTTAAGGGCTATTGGAGTCGATCATGTGTTGCACGATTCTAAAGCCTTCGATACTATCAATATTACCATAGATATTAATCTTGGATTATCAAATCAAATGAGATTAATGTCAAGGAGGCTATTTCAAACAAACACAAGGGTTACCTCAAGATAACAAGTTCCAAAAGCACATGTAAGTACTTAGACTAAACTTGACAAGTTTAGCCTAAGGTCTATGATTTCAAACTTAATGTTTTATAATTAAATTTAGAATTTATTAAAATTTACTACTTAGTAGGATTTAAATAAAGTTTAGATAATATTAAATGTTTTTGCAAAAGTGTTATAACTAAGAGAATAAGGTTTTTTAAAATAAATTAACTTTCTTTTAATTAAGTACAATTTTGTAACCAAATTTCCTTTTTATAATTTAAAACAATTCTTTTAAACTTAAACCTTGCTCAAATAATTTAAGTATATTTATATTTGGGTAAGGGCGTTGAAGGATAAGCATACTAAGGCAATATAGGATTAAACAGTTAGTAACTCACTCTAGTAACAAATAAGACACTTAGCCACACATTTGGATTAAAACACAATATCAGAACCATAATAACTTACGATACAAAACCATAATCAATGAAATCAGGTGTTAAAGTTACCTTCGATAAACAAACGGGCGAGCGTGTTCTTAGGTAATTCAAGTATTCCACAACACAGGTGAGTTCATTTGTCCCTTTTCAAACTATTTTTTCCCATGGGACTGAGAAAAATGTTAAATGTTTTATATAAATGTTTGTCATGTTTTATAAGTTGATTACTAATGTGATAATATTCTTGTTTACATTAAGGGTTTACAATGATTCTATGTTTATGCTTGAAACACTATGATTTCATTTATAAACTATTATTAACAAATACTCTCTCAAATAAGTACTTTCTCATACAAATACTTTCACAAAAAAATGCGTTCATAAACAAATACTTTCTCAAGCATATACTTTCTCTAACATACACTTTCTCATACACAAACTTATACAATACTTACATTACTTATATTCTTACAATACTTACAATACTTATATTCTTACAATACTTCCAATACTTATACTCGCACATTAAACTTAGATAAGTGGTTGGTGTTCCCAGGATGGGGCATACCCGAATGGGATCCGGGTTGGTAAGCAGGTACATGTGCTCATTGTACGCATAGTCATAATACTGAATACTCACAAGGACTTCTTATAACTGACCGATTGGCCACCGCGTGTTGACATGGTGTCAACCCCCACTAGTCATTCAGTGTTCTTCGTTATCAATTCTTATGTTTCGTAATGTGTGGCTACGATGATTATGATACCATTTATTAGACCTTGTGTCTACTTATGGTTATCCTCTAACAAGGTACCTCTGCAGACCATTACTCCCGAGACATCTCTGTAAGTTGGTACTGATAATCCTCATGGGTAACTCTTTGAGTCACCCCAATCAGCTTTCAATCGCTTACAGTGGTGATCTCAAACTTAGTTTTCGAACTCTAATGAATTGGATTTGGATAAACTAAAAACTTTAAACAATGTTGAATGTGGTGACGGTATTGAGTGAAAAGCCTAATTATCAGTAACAACAATGTCATATGTGGTCCGGTATGTGGTGGGTTGGTGGTAAGCTTGATCCTACGTATGCCCTATATATATGCATACTTGACTTGACTGGATAGGATAGTTATTGTTGGTGAGGTTAAGGTTGTTACTCGAAAAGGTTTGTCAAATGTCACTTTCTATTATAAAACTTTATGAACTCACCAACCATGTGTTGACTTTGTTTTCTAACATGTTTTTCTTAGGTGACGGACATGATTAAGATTAGAGGTTCTGGATGCATACTTGGATGCCCAGATAGAGGACCTAGTAGCTTTTGGAAGTGCACATTTTGTTTGTTACTTGTGAATCATTTTTGATATTTTGTACAGCTACATGATAGTAAACTCATGATTCTTTTGGTTAAGTTTACATTGTTAAATTATCAAACGTGATAATTGTAATTTAACTTTGTAATCCTAGTTTAATGTTATTATGGTCTAGATAATTTCAAATGTCATGAAATGTATACAATCTTATCATTTCCGATTATCACACTATATCGCGCCCCGGGACCATTCCGCCCGACAGGAAAGTCGATCCAGCCCGCTGGCTCGGGGTGTGACATCCAATGTATTTGCTTAAGTGTTTAGCCAGGCAAAGGTCTGTTTATCAGTTGCCTTTGTGTGTGACACATGGGTAATATGACACACAATGTTCATTTGATGGAATAGACAAGCCATCACAAACATAGGAAATATTAGAAATTTCAGGGATCTCTGGTGTTGCACAAGATGATCAAAGATGATATGAGACAACCTTACCTTTTTGTTGGTGAGAAGTGCATACATGACATATTGCATGTCATATGGCCTTTCTCACCAACTAGTTGTCTTTTGTGACATGCATTGCAGAATTGTGTGGTATAGGAACTTGTACTTGGGTTGAAAGAATTCTTTGTATAGAGTTCCATTCTTTAGGTCTCTTTAGTAGTCACACTCAATAAATTCAGCATGAAGAAGACCTACAGTGAATGTGGAAGGAGAGTTCGAATCCAGAAGATTCAAAGCAGATGAAATTAGAAGGTGTTATGGTGACCTGTTGTTCAGCAACCACAGATGTGATGCTTTCAACAATTTCATCTTTGGTCACTTTAAAAGAGTTTGCCCAAAATTGATTCAGGGCAGTGACCGAGATTTTAGGGTTTATAGTCAGTGCGGTGTGAACATACAAACTCAACAAGAGACCGATTATCTAATCGTACTAAGGATACTCAGAGTATCAAGTGTGATAGGTGATTAGGTTATGAACGGGTTTGAGTTTCAAATAATCAAGAGCCATAGAATCGAATAATGACAAATATGAGAGTGAGAGCGATTTAGAGATTTTGAAGAGAGAAAGCAGAGATGATGTAGCCGTTACAATATCAAGAGCGGATCTACAGAAAGAAACTGCTAATACTTGTAACAAAATGAAAGATTATCCGATTAGGTCAAAACATGCAAAAGTTAACAACGGTAAAAAAAGGAACAAGGAGAGAAACAACAAAACGACAAAATAACATAATCAGACAAAAATTTGGTAAACACATGGACAGTGGTTTGATAGGAATGAAACCTGGTTCGATGTCGTCACTCTTAAACATCTTCAGCATGAAGCCCTGACGACTTCATCATAGTGATTGCATCGAGCCAGAAGACATTCCTCACAAACATCTATCCTTAAGCTTGAAATCACCGTTCTTGATCAAAGATTATGTTAGACAAGGTGATAAAGAAGAGCTAATGAGTTTTTCAGAGAAACTAGGGCAAGTGCGGATGAAGAGAACGTCGGAATTGAGGACGACATATATATATATATAGGAGAAAAGACTAAGTGTTAGAGAGTGGCAAGTGGTAAAAATATCACAACATCAAAAGCTAATAACCATTGAGGGTTACTAGTGTAACCTCATAATATTATATCCATGGATGGGAATGTAACAATGGATAGATGTCAACCACTAATAGATAAAGGTAATAAAATATAACAACTGATATATTTACATTGGTCTATCAATAGGTCATTATAACCTCGGAAGGCTGAATAGTAGCGGTTACGTCCTTTTGATCTGTTGTTAGGTCAATCAAGGGATTAACCTTTAATTTTGTGTTGAAAATTATGTACTTTTGATCCGTTGTTAGGTCAATCAGTGGTTATGTCCTTTTTATCCGTTGTTAGGTCAATCAGTGGCTGAGAAGAGTAGTGTTCCCTTGAACATACTCATCTGTTGATTTACCAAACTTGATAAGCTTTCTTTGCTGGTCAATCTCTCACTCAAAAGTGAGCAACTTCCAATGAAGTTGGGTAAGTGAAATATTGCCAAAGTCCAAAGAAGATCTCATGACAATGGAATATGTCTCGCATTTGTCTGGTAGAGATCTCAGGAAATGGTTAAGGACAGAAATAGTAGGATATTCCTGTCCAGCAAGTTTAAGTTTACTAAGAAGAGAAATGATCCTTTCGAACTATTGAGTCAGTGACTCACCGTTCAGTTGTGAGAAGGTCTCTTAATGTTGTGGTAATATCTCCCTTGTATTAGCTTACAAGCTAAGTTGTTCCGCCAAACTGCTCTTTTAGAGCATCCCATAAATCCTTAGCAGATTCATGGTGCAGAAGACTTGAATAGATATTGTTTGTCAGGGCCATGGCCAACTGAGCATGATCTTTAGCTTCAAGCTCAAGTTTCTGGTAGTCTTCCTCGGAGTAGTTCTGAGGATCTTTAGGCATTCGGTTGCGTGTTTCAATGTCAAGGACCATTGGTTTGTGTGGTCCTATCATTACTAACCTCAAACAACCCGTATGGTTTTTAGATATGAAATGGATCATCCTCCTTTGCCATATGTTATACTAAAACCAAACCAGTATTGGAGGCCTAGTGGTTGATCCGGTGTTATGTGGGTCTAAGTTAAATTTTTTTGGCATGTTGAGTAGTAAACAATTAGAGATAATCAATGAAGATTATGCCTCAAGTAAGTTCAACAGAATGATTTTGAATAATGAGTTGTATTCAAAATCACGCACTCTTAGCGGGTGACAAAAACATAAACAAACAAAGAGATGAACAAGGATTTTAAAGAAACGTCTGCATAACTGAATATAAAAGTGAGCTTTGATTATTAAATCACAATATGAAGAACAATGCTCTGATACCAATTGTTGTATCTTGAGCACTTGTTTTTGTATATAGTTGTTAAACTCAATTTTCAAGAGAAAGGCTATAGCTCCCTCTCAAGTTAAGAATCCAGAGTCTAGCTTGTTCTTTATTCTTGTTTTTATATTGAAAATAGAATAATAATACAAGTAACAATGGGAAAACAAATCCATATCATTCAGAGAATGTTTAGGTATAAATACGAAAACATTAATACAAAGAAGACAAAGAGTAATAAGATAAACAACTAACATTACAGACTCTGATACATAAGACCTGACGTACATAACCATGGATAAAAGTCAACAACAACTGAAAGAGCAAGAGCCTAAGAATAAAGCCTTCAATGGTTCTTCAGTCTTGGCTTTCGATAGTTGTCATCCATGTCTTGCTTCAAAGTCCTTTCCATGTTCGCTTTTCCGCGGTTATTTGGATAATGAAGAGCTTCCAAAGATATGCTTTCAAAGAAGGTCTTCAGGAGTTATTCTAGGAGGATCTTCCTTGTGCTTCAAATGAAGATCTTCCGATGTATTTCGGAGGGAGGTCTTCCGTTGATGTTCAGAAGAATGTCTTCCGATGTTATTCGGAAGAAGATAAAGGTTATAAGAAGGATGGTTATCGCTCATCAGTCCTTATTTTTCTACAAATAACACGAGCCGTATTGATGTCAATGGTGTTAGAATATGTTTGTCAGTGGAATATATATGATTTGTATGGGCTAATACTTATTGTATAGCATAAGTGATTTAATTCGGGTGATTTTGAAGATTTTTAAGGTGTTTTAACTCTTATACGACCTGTATGCACCTATACGGGTCGTATAATAAAAAAATTTTAATTTTGTTTGTTTATAAGATATAAATTATATATATATATAATATATATATATATATATATATATATATATATAGTTTAAGTGTGTTTTAAAAATATTTTAACATAACTATATTTAATCTTGTAATTAAAAAATAAATACTCTATATAATCTTTAAATTTGTGATATTTTAACATAGCCATGTTTAATCGTTTAACATGACTATTTAAGTTTACGATTTTTGTGTGTATAATTTTTTAAATACATGTTCTTTTCTCATTTTTCTAATTATAATATAACATTAACAAGCTAGCCAATCAATCCATAGACAACAAAGACAGATTAAATACATAAACATTCAAATACATAATCGTATGTATTTGTATATTAAAATAAGAAGATGCAACAAAACATCAAAATATGAAAATAAAATACTAAAAAGTACCTAAACATGACCATGAGAGGATCCTCATCATGCCTTTGTCTAAGAAAGACAAGAATTGGAACGTCAAAAGCAGTTGTCACATCCCAACCAAATAGGTCAGGGCGTGAGTATATTGTTCATAAACTCATGGTGTTGTTATAAAGTTTAAGTAATTAAGACAATCCATATTAAATAATCCAAAGCATTGATTCCAAACGAACAACTAATATTCATTATAAGAAATCAAAACATACAAAATGAAATAATGTAACATTGTTTAAAGATTTAACGAATTTCACTAAAGCCTATCCTGTAACCTTAACCACGAATCCTTATGTACATAACCACTAAGCCTAAACATTAACCATTGATGAAGAACAGCTGAGCCTAAACCTTCACAACTGACCTTTATACCATAACCATGGATCCTTTGCACGTAACCATGGAGTCTTCCTATAACGAAACCACTGAACCTCTACCACGGATCAAGTACTGAAGACACAACAAGGGATGAACAAGAATAGATGACAAGGACTGAGACTAAAGGTCAAAGCATAACCACGAAAGACTTTAGTTTAGTGTTAGGTCTATCCGTTGTTATAATAAATGCATCTGTTGTTATGTAATTTTGCTTTTAGTGCTCGTATATATTTTTGTCACTGGTTGTATAGTTTCTTTTTGATGTCACTATCAAAGTGACATCACCTATGATGTAATTACGGGTATTTAATCCCCAACATTATTTGAATAATATGTCTATGATTTCCTGAAAGCCCTAAGAATACATTCTCTGTCGAAACCATACGCACACCCACCCACCTGAGAGCATAATCGAAGAGGGAGAATAATTGAATCTAATCAATAATCAATAACATAAAAATTGACTAAATACCTGTTCATTAAGCGTTATTTGATCGAACAGTAACAGTTGGCGTGACAGGATCAGAACTATCGATAGATGGCCGAACATTTGCTGCAATGAAGACATGGGCAGACACTGAGGAGGTATGGGATGTAGGTGTAATAGGACGTGTCGTAATCCCATACCTAGATTGTGTGGGAATCTGAGCAACAACAACTGATGTAGCAAGGGTTGCAGCAGTTGACTCAGATCATGTCCTCCTTGTCAAAACAAAACATTACCTCTTCACAGCTCCCTTCTCATTGGCTTCAGCACTCGATTAGGTAGGAGCCTAAGTAGTAGATGGAACATGAATACTCGCAAATTCAGGGAAAAAGTCAACATTCTCAATCTCCCTGACTTGTAGTTCGCTTACGGTATACTCCCCTCGTCTCTTCATGGCCACCAACTCGGTGCCAACAGTCGAAGTAATGAACTCTTCCTTTGTACTCTATGTGCCAGAGTCATCTGAGCACGCAAATTCATCCAGATTGAAATCATCTGGATAGAATGGAGGAAGCTCCTTAATGGTAGAAACTCTGATAGACTCACTAATTTCATTGGAGGTAGATGTAGTTGTCGGAGAGGTGGTAGCTAGTGCAACTTGAATATCATCATCATCATCATCATCATCATCATCATTGTCCTTATCCCTTGGAGGAATGACTACATCTTCAACTTCTGAATCTAAATCCTGATGCATGTACCTCATCCTCGCAGGTCCATATAATCAGGGTCAATAAAGTGCCAAAAAGGCAACGAGTTTGGGGCTTCCTTCCCCTGTAAGATAACACACTATTAAGCATGGTGCAGCCATACGCTCTAGCCTGGTAATATCTGCACAAATCTTTCGTAAAGTAGGAAGTCGAGCGTCAAAGATCATCTACCAAAAGCGTGGATACATCAAGTACTTTTTATCCTGCTTGAATGCGACATTGTCCTTCCTATGCATGAAGAGCATATTCAAGAAGTTAAAGGGAATGTTGATTCTAGAATCTTAGTTATTTTGGACGATCTTACTCTTAAGGTTTGCAATGGTATTTTCTTGCTGAGAAGAAATGGTTTTCAGAAATCCAGTTAAGAGATATGGAAGAGTGAAATAATCATCGTCGTATAAATACGAGGATGTCGGGGATTAAATACCCGAAAATTAGAACAAAAGGTATAATAACCAAAAAATTGAACTATTATAAAAGTAAAATAGCATATAGAAACAAAAACAATAAATTAGGTATCGAACATCCAATTTATTTTGATAACTGAACTATTTAATTTAATAAAATTTGACTCTGGTATTATTATAAACAAATTGAAACGAACAATCTAATCGTATGCCTAATATTTATAATAAGAGAAAATTCTATTTAAATATTAGTTGATTAAATTGGTAATAGCGTCTAATTGACTTAACGGACTAACACTCACAACCGTATATAACTAAAGTGGAAACTGCCTTAGAAATTGACCTATACCCGAACCATGTTGTAATCCTATTTATTATATGTTAATAAAAATGAAATCTTCCTTTGCAAGAATACAAAACCGACTAAACAAATCTATCTATTTTAATATATAAAAGTTTTTAATGACACATGTCATGTTCTTAAAGCAACTCAAGTTTAATTTCCTGCTTCTCTCTCCTCTTAAATACATTCATTTTAAAATATTAAGTAATAAGTATACTTTTATACATTTTTGAACAAATAATATTTTAAACATTAAAATATATAAATATTAAAAAAACACACTTAAAAAAACAAATTAGATAAAGTATAAAGTTTTAAAAACAATTATTTAAATCGAAATGTGTAAAGAAAAAACATTAAAGAAGGAGTATTAAAAAAATAATATTATATTTTAGTGTTTAAAGTATTAAATTATACGAAATGGTAATCATATTTTATATTAAAAAATTACTTATATTGTATAACCACCGGGTCATCACCCGTTTTCAACTCGAATCGATCGTGAACGAGTTCCAATTGATACAACTTTCAGTTTGGATAGCTACTATTCGGGTAAGACTCATAAAGTTTTGGACGATTAGCATATATTTGACAACTAGTACCAGATCGTCCGGCAATCGGTACGGTATGTGTACTTTCACTATTAACTATGTGTAAATACTATGTGTTAAAGAGTATGTGATAACAATTCATTGAAATAAGTAACAGTTGTATGTATTTCAAGGAAAATTGAAATATAGATATACAACAACAAATCTGAAATAACAAAGGTGAAAACAAATGACAAAAACATATTGGTGTTGATCTGATGTCCACAAATAACAGAAATCAGGTAGCCGACAATTTCATGAGAAAACAGTGTGAAATCATTCATAACAATGTGTAAACAGTTAAGTTAAGTTGAGTCCGTCAGTGAGAATGTTCAATACAAAACGAAAATTCAGTATCGTTTACGAATAATAACTGACAGTGTGTTTGCGTGAATGACGATTCATGCAAACATATCTGTGGATTTAAAGTTCTGAACGATATCTAAAAAGTAGAAAACAAAATCAGAAAGTAAAGCCATCGTCGTGTTCGTTCGGGTGACGATTCGAACGAATACGCGCGAAGGTGATACGATCTGATGAAAAGGTAAAAATAAAAGTTTTCGAAACATTAAATTAAGAAAAAGAAATTTAAAATTTTATTAGGAATTACTATCTTAGAAGAATTTTAAAGAAACTATTTTATTTAAATTTCGTTAAAATACGTGTTATGTTCTATAAACGTAACGTAAACAAAAACGCGAAATCGAACGAACCGAACAAACCTGAAATGAACCCGAGTATAAAAGCCTTAAACCATTTCATTTTCTCATTTAAGTCACTCACCTACACCCTCTCTCTATAAAACCCGTCTTCCCGCTCTCTCACTAAATACCCACCAAGATTCAAGCTTAAAATCCTCAATTCTTAGCCAAATCGTGCAATCTTGGTATCAAATCGAAGCTCTCGACATTCCTCATGTGAAAGTACAGAGGATCGGACCTTAACTCGAAGGGAAACATGGTAAAATCGAGCTATAAGGTTCGGTTTTAGGGTTTTGTACAAACCCGACAAAACCAAGGGTTTAGCTGCCCTTTCGACCCATACACCTTCTAAATGAATTTCGCACATGTACCCACTCAAAACCACCATTGATTTTTACTAAAACTCGAAATCGCCATCTGCAATGGCTGAAACCCGTTTCGGGCGAATGGCTCGGAAGAATGAGCTACTCATTCGTGTGAATACTCATTACCATGAGTCATTCGTGTGAATAGCCATTATCATGAATCATTCGTGTAAATAGCGATTAGCATGACTCATTCGTATGAAAACTCATTAGCATGAGTCATTCATATGAATGGTTATTAGCATGACTCATTCATATGAATGGCCATTAGCATGAGTCATTCTTGTGAATATCACAAGGGTGAGTCATTCTCACTACATGAATTCAGTTAACAACTCAGATTTAAAAAGAAAAATCAAATAAGGAATCTTAGCTCAAACAACATTTAATCAAACACAGGACTGCGAATACAACTTCAGTACGACAACAGTGAGCGCGTGCATTTCTTGAGTCTTAGTCAACATTACATCAAGAAGGTGAGTTCATATGCCCCGTTTATAATCTTTTGATTTCAATGCAGGGCTGAGAAACATGCTAACTCTTTTATTTAAAAGTTTTAGTACATAATTTCAATTATCATGCTATCTAGATAATAAAGGTTCCATCTTTATTATCATACCATTATGTATGCTTGTGTATGTGTGAAATGACAATTATGACATATCAAAGAGGATATCATGATAACATAACTTCTTGATATCATCAAATCATTGGAATAACATAAGTTTATTAAGAATTGATCTTATAACAGTTTGCTATTAACACTGAGATGACAATGAGATAACATTGAGATAATTACAAAAGATGACTAGAACGATATTCATGATAACAGAAATTCATGATGAAATCATTCAACACATTTACTAACATTGTGTATTAAAACTAGTTCTTATAACACATTGTTAAATACATTGAGATGACATAAATCTAGAACCAAATGGGGTGTAGATTTGGTAGTGTAGTGGTTTAACTAACGTTGACCATGAAGTTGTTTAATGAATCTACAACCATTCAATGAGTTGACTGTCACCTCCAGTTGGAAGTGAGAAACAATACACTCATTCAAGTGAGAACATATAATAATAAGACAATAACAATGGGAGAACACATAACAATAATTTGAATACTATTAAGCCTGAGTGCATTATATCAGTTTATTCATGTGTCCATGTATTCAAGATCAGTCGTAAGTCCCTTTCTATATTGTTTACCATTGATTTAGTAGAGGCTAAACCGACGATAGCGTAGTGGTACCATAGGTTTGACAAACCTCCGGCGAGTGAGGCCGAAACGTTATGCGTAACAATAAGACTTTTGGCCGGTAATGTATGACCGGTGACAGGGCTGCATCAGTCAGGTTTGGTAAATGACCACATGGGTGATATAAGTCTTCAGAAACTGATTGTAATTGTACCCTTCATTTCTGTTGACTGGTAGACTGAGTAATTGATTTTCACTCATGTCATTTTACGAGGACATATTTGTTGTGAAGGCACCGATTCTATGAGACTACAAATGTATAGGGGTAAATTGGAGGCATTGTGGTCTGATTACGTAAAGAGCACAATGGGTCACGTTTATGCTCTATACATTCAAGATGTAAATACTACAAATTGGTTAACGGTCACTTCTAATCTTAGAAGCGAATTTTAGTAACTCTACAATTGAGGGAACATTAAAAAGTGTAGAACCTAAGAAACCCTTGGAAACCAATCATTTCCTTGCAGAATCTGCTCGGCAGGCCCTTGACTAGTGCGTAATCCTATTCAAGTGTTTTTCAATCGAAATCACCAAGCCCCATGGCAATCCGATGATGTAGAATCAACGTTTTGATCGAAATCGAACACCACGGGGTGAGAAACGAAGTTGGACAAGGAGAGGCGGCTTAAAACCCTAGGAGAAAGACAGGGAGTGCTCAGGGGTCAAAGAAGTTATGTAAAACATTCTGTTTGTAGGTCTATATATAAACTGAAGTCATTCGGCCGAGTGAGTTGTGCGAAACACTCATTCGGGCGAATGACTCAGCCGAATGGGCTGGTCAACCGAATGAGTCATGCGAGTGACTCATTCGCTCGCCTCGGTCATTCGCTAGTCCTTCATTCGTGCGAAAGGACTCATTGGTAGTTACAATTCGCATGAATGGGTCTATAACATAGTCAAAGTCAAAGTCAAACATAGTTTAACATATTAAACTCAATTAAATATACCAACAATACAGAATAATCGATTTCATTACTGATATAAACTTTATACAATCCAAGTCATACAAAATACAAAACTAGGGACATTACATGCACCAACAAACTCTCCTTGGACCTAGTTCTCTACTTGTCAGCATCAGTCTTCAAAAACTTTTCTGAAAGTGCTTTCCAGTCAGAGCTGGCATGGATACCAAATGCGAAGCATTGCGAATGCCTCTCATAAACTGTAGAGCCTACTCCATGTCTCCAACATCAAAGAGTATCTGACATCTGTATAAGGTCTTCACGTCTTCTAGCGACATATTTGTCAGCCACATAGGATCAAAAATACGAATCGTATCCCATGTATCTTCTTTGCACAAAACAATCACAGCCTCAGCAGTCCTCCCGTCATAGTACCACCATCTAAAGCAGTCCAAAAAGTCCTAACACATCTTCCGTAAAGGAATCTTCCTCGTGACATTCGGAGGCAGCCACTTCAGGATCACTTTATGTCTGCGGGTGATGGCATCAATCTCCGGTTGATAGTACCTTTTCGGTTTCTGTGGCGTGAAGTTTACCCATCTTTTCCTGTACTCGAACTGGATTTTCCTCGCAAACCAAGACGACATCCTCGAATCCTCACAGTACAACATCTTTAAACGTGTAATCTGGTTGACTTCAAATCCCGGCAACGTCTTGAAGTCATGAGGAAAACGGAAGTACTGGATCCCTTTCTCTCTTCACTTCATAACAGCGCAAGTCATGAAAATATGCCCAACTAAGAATCTGACCGCCAGATGTATATCCTTTGGTCCTGTAGACTTTGGTGTGCGGAGTTGGCATAGGTGGAACACTTCCTTTCTTCAGCACCTCCCAATAGGCTGCCCATTCTTCTTTCCTCTTTCGAATGTCTTCTACTCAAGACTCGCTGCCGCTGACCTTCTCGTCTATCTTTCTCTTCAGTTCCTTCTCAATATGTAGACCGAAAAGATCAGCAAAAGTAGACAGCTCCTCTGAAGTTGAAGTGTACTTTGTGCTCTCTTCCTCAGTAATATCCTCCAGAATCACCTCATCAATATCATCGAAAGCTTCTTTAGTAGGAACATCAGAAATGGGAACAGTATCTGCATCCAACACTACTTCATCTGGAATTAGCCTGAATAACTCTGCAATCTGCTCTTTGGAGAGGCAGTGGATGATGTCGCCTTCTTCTTTGTCATAACTGATAGAGTGTTGAATGATACCCTGAGCGTCCAGTATCATCGTCAACTTTTCGTCCAGAAGACGTCTTAGTGGCATAGCATCAACCTCTTCAGTAGCCTTAGGTTCTTCTGCTTGACTCTAAATCAGCTTGGCAGCTCTATCATGCCTGGTCTTGGTTCTGTTCTCGGTGGGTGGGACGGCTCTCCTAAACTGGAGTAACTTGCAGAGCCACTCCCAGCAGCATCATCATCACCAGCATCATCATCATCCGTACTATCATAATCCATCTTCTCCTCATCAGACTCTTCCTCATCTTCTTCGTCTTCTTTATCTTCCTTGTCTGAATCATCGGAGACAGGCTCAGGGGCCTCAATCCTCGGTGTGGAATCCATGAGGCTTTCAACTTGCTCAGCAAAACGCAAGTTTTCAGCCCCAAGATCCAAAACCCTATCATTGAATCCGATAGCAGTCAAGGCTAGCTGATTGTGCTCGTCCATAGACTTGAGCAATCTTTCTTCCAAATCAGCAGATCGGGCTCTCAAATCAGCCCTCTGATCAACAGCCTACAGCAACAGAGCATCCAACTCACTGACCCTCTGTGTAAGCTGAGAAATTGTCTGGTCCTGCTCATGGTTCTTCGCAATCAACCGAAGAACTAGACTGTTCAGTGTGCTAAGCTGATCAGCAACTGAAGCAGTCATAGTGTAAGGATCAGAACGTGTGATAGAAGGACCATAGGAAGCAGTCGTAAAAACAACTGTTGTCGCCATAGATGCGGTCAGAGGGGCAGTAGAAATACATGCAGGAATAGCCCTTGACCTGGTCAGTGATGAAGTCACGACTGTTGTAGCAGATGTAGCATTGGTTGCTGCAACAGAAACTGATTCTGATCGTCTCTGTAAAACGAATCTGGCCCTCTTCTGTCTCTTGGCTAGAGGGGAGGAAGTCTCAACAACAGTAGATGTAGAGAAAGTACGAGGAATATGATCAAAATAAAACTCTGGAATAAAAGACGGATCCCTGATCTCCTCCTCACCTAAATAGGCCTGCTCTCTAGACCTTTTCTCAAGAAAAACGGCTTGAGATCTGAAACATGTAGTCACAACTTCAGGCCTAGTGTCCTCTGAATCAGAATCATCCAAGGCATCATTAGCCTCACCCTCAACATCCTCCATCTGGTCATCCTCCCCCTCATTGGCAGAAGTAGTCCCACCAATCTCCAATGGAGTAGAAACAGTGGACATAGAAACAGTAGAGGCCTCTAGGTCATGAATATCAACATCAACATTAGCACCAACACTCACACCAACATCTCCAGCACCACTAGCACCACCACACACAACACCATCAGTATCATCATCATCACCATCATCTCCATCATCACCTCCTGGAACAATAATATTCTCCAGATCAGAATTAGAGTCCTCGTGTCTCCACCTCCTCCAAATAGGTGCAACATAATCAGGATTGAGGAGGTGGCCAAACAGGCGACTAGTAGGAGGCTTCCTCTCCTTTCCCCGATAAGAAATAACCCTGTTGAGGGTAATATCAGTCATGTGCTCAAGTCTAATGATGTCTGAGTTGGCCTTGGGCAGATTCGGCACTTGGACATTGATGATCATCTGTAGAAACCTCGGGTACATCAAAAACTTCTTGTCTCCCTTCAGATACACGTTCTCCTTCATGTGTGTGAAAACCATCTTGGAGAAGTTGAACGAGATGTTCAACACCGAAGCCACAAAGGCGCCATGTAGAGTCTCTCGCAGATCATCGAATCCTCCACGCCTTGATCCCATGCAATGAATAAGGACATGACATAAATACTTGAACTACGGGCATAGGAAGTCCTTGTTTAGCACTCCAGCTTCTAAATCCCCATCATACTTGCATCTCATGAAACATCCACAAACAAGATATCGGTCAAGAGTAAAAGGGTGATCTGGTGAGTCCTGAAATCCACACACCCTTCTGATATGCTCAACAGATACGACAACATCCTGTCCTCTGACTTTCCCTCTGATAACAGGAGGCTCTTCCTCACAATCAATATCAGCTGAGCTTCAAAAATCTCTTTGATGAGACAAGTATGGCACATGAACAGTATAAATGGCTGTAAATATCCTGGATCATCTCAGGAATGTGATAATCTTTGTAAAATGTCTGGCATTCGTCGTGGTAACATCAAGATGTGCATAGATGTTGTTCTTGGGAACGGCTTGTAGCCTGCCATACTGAAAAAATAAGAAAAGAAAAACAAAGGTCAGTTCAGTTCAGTAGACAATTGAACAAAATCAAAATTTTAACACAAGTGTTCAAATGGTGAAAATGAACTAAACATCTGAATGAGACTCAGGAGAATGAGAAAAACTGGCCAAATGAATGCT
The DNA here is from genome assembly GCA_009363875.1 of Mikania micrantha. Taxonomy (NCBI): domain Eukaryota; kingdom Viridiplantae; phylum Streptophyta; class Magnoliopsida; order Asterales; family Asteraceae; genus Mikania; species Mikania micrantha. The sequence goes on along the minus strand of SZYD01001095.1, from coordinate 774 downwards.
ACCACACCGAATGACACACGAATGAACTGAAGTCATTGTTGAACCCACGCTTCCCATGATCAGATGGACCCGAATGACCTCATTCGGTCCACCCTTGACCGAAAGGCTTCATTCGGTTGAGTCCCCTCATTCGGTTGAACCCTGTGATACGAATTAAGGACGTCATTCGGTCGACCGAAGAACTTAAGATCCCAAATTTTTCAAAAGCACAAAATCAGACACAAAAATGGTCTAAGACATTGTTCAGACATGTCCGATTGAAGTTTTAGAATGTTTTAAGAGCATCAAAGTTCATTTTGTTGGGTTATTTGATTTGCACATGTTCGAGCCCTAAAACCCCAAAAATTCGAAGAGTTAGGGTTCAATCTATGGTCAAAATCAAAGATCTTGATTCCATCAATACCTGTAACATTCACAAGATGAAAGATGATCAATATAAGTCAGAATGATGGTGAAAAACATAGAGGATGAACAAAAAGTTGCTTCAGGCGAAAGAGGGTTCACACAGTTGGGGCGAAAGAGAATACGAATGAGAATTAATCATTCGGGTCGAAAGGCCCTATTAAATAGGGAAACTCACTCGGGTGAGAGTTCAACCGAATGACCCCATTCGCATCAGGGGATCAGCCGAATGACCCATTCGCATGAATGGATTCATTCAGTCATTTGAGTCTTTCACATGGCTCATTCGGGCGAATGAGACTCAGCACCCAAAAACAAAATTATTTTCAGATTTGACATTTTGACTATTAAAGAGAGTATCATTATGAAGAT